>JBBBVU010058258.1:0-11186 GCA_037177055.1 Atherinosoma microstoma | reverse complement strand
TGGAAGTTGTGAAGATGTCTGATGCTAAATTCAAGTTCAGGTTAAAATTGTCTTTTTTTTTTTCCTAGGCCAGGGCTCTGGATGCTGTGGAAGAGGCCTCATGTGTACCTGGATTTGAGTCCAACTTGCTGATATTCAAAGTGACCAGGAAGCACCTGAAACAGGGCACAAGGCTGGGAAAAGGTATGACCAAACCAGGAAGTGGTCCTTTGAGTCTAATGCACAGAGCTGGGAATCTAACTGTGACGTTGGTTTTGTGTATATGGAGATTTACTGTGTACAAAGCTCTGAGGAGCATCGATTAATCTATTCTGCTGAATGTTGCTGTCTCTCAGATCGCTCTGTAGATTAGTTGATCTCATTGTTCTCAGAACTAGCCTAAACAACTTCAGGTCTCAGCTTGCAGTGAACTCGGCTCCTCCTTGAAAGCTCTTACCTTCACACCATAACAATGTCCCGGAGCCTGTTTAGCCGGCTCTGCTGTTCAAAAACTGTCCAACTTTAAATGAAGTAGAAGTGCAGGATTAATGTGGTCCAGCAACTTCAGATGATCACATATTTGCTTGTCAGCTTGTGAGAGCATGGATATAGTTGTATTTACCTGTAGAAAGCAAATAACTGTGCAGTGGCTGGTGGGAGATGTATAAATGTGTTGTTTTTTTTAGCAGGAGTCAACAATACTACAGTGAAATTGAAGTAGTTCTAAAAATGTAGGAACATTTGGCTCTCCTGAACCTAGAGATGAATTTATCAGATTTTCTGACACTAATCAGCCCAGTTATTTTGGAGAATTGCATTGGTTTAATACAAGGTAATAACGGCCATTTTAGGCAAGGCAAGTTTATTTGTATAGCACATTTCCTATTCAAGACAATTCAAAGTGCTTTACATAAGATATTAAAAGCATTACCGATAATGCGAAGAAAGCATTAAAAGGCAGCAACAAATGGCAAAAATCACATTAAAATTATTAGAAAATAAATCAAAAAGAATATATAAATTGAATTGATTAAAAGCAAGATAAGTTCAAAATTACTGTGTAGATTTCGTGCATAGGTGAATGAGAACCGAAATGTTTTAAACCTGGATTTAAAAGTTTTAACATTTGGTGAAAGTTTAATCTCTACTGGGAGTTTGTTCCACTTGTTTGCAGCATAACAGCTAAAAGCTGCTTCTCCATGTTTAGTCTGGACTAGCTGCCCTGAGTCTTTGGATCAAAGAGCTCTTGCAGGCTTATATCCTCTAAACATATCAGACGTATTCTGACCTTAAAACTAAACTTTCTGGGAATTATAAACAGAGTTTTAAAATCTATTCTGTGACTGACTGGAAACCAGTGTAAAGACCACCCATCCCACAAAATTAACAGAGATCATCTCCATATAACATTTTTTACTCTTAAAATAACTTAGTATTGTGTTTTATAGCTTTTTATGTTTCATGAGAAAAGAAAATGCCATTTATGTGCATTATCAGAGTTCACATACGTACACAACACTGCTATCAATAACATCATCATTATTGGACTCATCATAAATGATTTAGTCTGCTGGAGCTGAATCGGCTTCCTCAACAGAGATGTTTGTTGTTTTAATGGCTCTGTCTTTGTAGTAAGAGACATGTCTCTAGTTTTACTCATAAGATGCTGTGATATTAGGGGTGTAACGGTACGCCAAAATCCCCGTTCAGTACATACCTCAGTTTAAGGTCACGATTTGGTTCTTTTTTGGTACAGTAAAGGAACATCATGCAAAAACTACTTCTCTTTGGTGAAAACAGGAACATGTTTAATGATATCTAAAATTAAACAACAATAAAACTGCAGTCACAGAGACCCTCAGAGGGTTAGTTTAAGAGAACACTTGCAATACCTATAAAAAATTTAACTTTTTCTTTTTTTCCTCAAGTATATTCCTAAAGGAGTCACCTTAGAGTTTTGATATTTACAGTGTAGGACACTAAGCTTGAAAGAAGCTGTCAAATGCTGGATTGAGTCAGCAAACAATCTGTGGGTCAGTCAGGATTACATAACAGATGTAATCCTTTCCATAGACTACAAATCTGTATGTGCCCTTTCATAGGCTACTATTTCAACAAGCTTTTAAACTGGACATATAACATTTTCAGTATAGCTTGTAGTAATTAAATGATGCACCGCTGGTGTTTTTAATGCAATATAAGTACAGTTTAATTAAATGAATAAAAGTAAAGCATGATTTGATGAGAGATGTGGTCTATAAAGACCTGTTAAATCAATTATTGAGCATGTTTTTATTGTAATATAGTAGTTATTGTACAAATGAATATTCCTGAAAATAGACAAAGCCTAAAAGTTACCGCTGTCTGACGGAACACAGCCCATTGCCGGCGGAAGCGTGCATAGCAACCATGTTGGCAACAAATTTGCGAGACCTGGGAAAATAATTGTGAATGTAAAAAAAACAAGGTTTAGCTTTTCCATTAAATAATCTAATCAATTGGGAATGAGAATCGGCCTTTTCGTGGTTGGTTTGATATAGTCACAGTTTAAATGTTTTAGATTAATTTCCTTGTTCCTGAAAATGCACCGTAATTACAATTTCCCCTTGGGATCAAGTATTTATCTATCTATGCAGGGGATTAGGTCTGCCGGTGAGTGGATCCCTGTTGTACATAATTGAGCCTCTCAATTGTAGCTGTCGCTTGTGAGAGCTACAATGTTTGACTTGATTTTAAGTCTCCTACAAAAGTTGAATACGACCTTAACAGTACTGTTAAGGCGGTCCTGCATAGGCTTCAAGTTTCTAAGCCCGAGGTTGCCACATGTGTTTGTGTGCAGCATCAGGAAGGAGTTCACAGAGCAGCTATGACATAACGTAATGAAAATCAGATAAATGGCATCAGACTGTCTAGTTTTTGATAAAATCACAGTTTAAACCTTTTCTTTTCCGGCTCAGGGAGGGCGGCCATCTGCCTCGACCGGTTGGGTTGGAGAGGATAGAAAGAGAGGACAACAGTAAATCATAAAATAAGTGAAAAAGTAGGATAACAATGACCATGATGTATATGACAAAGATGTAAAAAAAAAAAAAAAAAACTTTTATCATGGTAGTGAGAGGTAACTAAATGGGGGGTGGAGGGGAGATTGGCTCTCCGACAAAAGAGAGGAAAGTGGAAGATAGAAAACTGAAAAGTTGATGTGATAAGAAATCAATGCAGCACAAGGATGGAGAGAGTTGGATGGGTTGGATAATTGTAGGGATGTGACATATATTCCATTGTAATAAAGTCTGTGAATAGGTTTTTCCAGTGTTTAATGTGAGTATTGTTTCTAGTTTTCCAGTTCACAGGGATAGTTTTCTTGGCGATGGTTAGAGAGCTATGAGAAGCTTGAGATGTCTTGTTACTAAGTATTGTAGAGCACAGTGAAGGTGATAACGGGACAGGGGCAGTTTAACAGGGTGGACAATGACTGTGTGACCCCTTCCCCTTGGGTTGCAGTGCCAAGTAGCATGAATATAAGTGTCAATACAATTTTGGGTGCAGTGTGAGCAGGTGTCAGATGTGAAGCCCATTTTTGCTAATCTTTCCCCTGTGTAATGTGTTCTGTGAAGTATCTTGTATTAACTGTAGGTAAGCCTGTCACAATAACAAAATTTTGCTGTGCGATTGTCTCAGAAATTATTGCGATAAACAATAATATTGCGCTAAGCATTGATGTCATTTTTTTCTACTAATCTAATGATAATGCCATAATAATTCAAGTACACCCTTTCATAGATCAATAAACTTTCATTTCTAAAAAATAAAAAAGATTTTCACTGGAACTGGAGGAAATATTAAATAACCAAACAAAAATAAATATAATGGACTCTTAGTCTGATTAACAATGAATGAAAACCAAATACAACCAAAAACAATAAATATGATAGATAATGAAGTTTCTGTAAACAAACCTGCCCTTCAAAAAACATTAAGCATTAAGCGGCTCAGACAGAGAAAACAGACTTAACTGCCAGTTAGTGTCTTTGTAAAAAAAAAAAAAAAAAAAAGTAACAAAAATATACCATGCTATACTCTATGGTATCATACGAGACCATGCGGCTGTCAAGTTTGACACGAGAGATCACTCTGCAAGAAAGAACAGGGTTCGAGAGAGATCGAGATTTTCTCACCGTGTAATGCACCGAGTAAATGTTTTTACATATTTGACTCCTGTAAACCTTTTCTAGAGGAAATGGAACTTGATATTACTTCTGTTGTAACTTGATGCTGGATAGAAGAAAAACAGATAAAAATACCGCCAAATATTATGGTAGGGGAAATACTGCTAGCAGCCTTAAAGACCAGCAAAATGAACTTGAAAGTTATCTGTGAACAAGGAACCAGTGGAGATAATGGACCAGGTGGTGAGGAGGTGGGCAGCACAGTTCTGAACATATTGAGTACAGTTACATGTTTTTTTATTTAGAATTAATTACTGCAGTTAAATAATTTGGAATTAAAATATTCTCCTCCAGGTTTACATGGTAATATTTCCAAATTAAGGTTTACAAGGAAAACATGTTGTATTAATTCCGCTTTAGATCTGGGGTTTGGGAAGGGTTCTGATTGGATAGGGGGCAGAAGTGACGTACTTACGTCTGCAGGAAGTAAACAAACTCCACTTCCTGCTTTGTTTCTTTTTGTCTACAACATGGGAAAATGACAGAAGAACCATTTTGCTTGATTTGGATTCTACTTTTGAAAAAGCAGCTGGTCTTTAGCATACTACTTCACTTTCACATGAATAGACATGGACCCTGAGTCAGTTTGCTTCAGGCGGCCAGCACTGTATGTAGTCGTCATGGTGACAGGACGAGCATTGGCAGAACGACTGGAATGAAGGTAACATGAACTTAAAGTGGAATGAAGGTATACACGATAGAGGAATGATTTAATTCGGAATAAAAAGTGGAATAAACCAGCCCCTTCGGAATTGAGTTTAATTCGGAATTATCATTTACATTCAGAATTGAGTGTTTACATGGTCCTTTTTCATCTCTTTAAAGCAGAATTAAATTTTATTCAGAATTATAGAGGAATTAAGACTCTCGTGTAAATATGGCCAATGAGAGCACTTTGCTGATGAGTGGTGGGCCAAAATACCTGGCAACAGGAATGAAAAGGAGTTACAGAAAACACTTGATTGCAGTGATTGGCTCAAAGGATTGCTCAACAAAATATTAGCCTATAAGAGTGACGTAACATATTGTTGTTTTTCAAAAACATTTCTATGGAACCATAATTTAAAAACAATGTCATGATTTTCATGAAATATTTATTTATTACTTTAGTCAATTTTGGCTTATTTCAGTGACGGCTGTTTTTTCCTTCTTTAATGGGAGGGTATGAATAATTGTGCAGACAACTGTTAATACTATAATTTCATGCATCTGTCTACAATGGTAAAACAGTTGAATCTGGTGGGATCCTTTAAAAATGTCAGATGTAACTATTTTTCTTCCGAATGAAAGATCAAAAATATTTTTAGTCTATAACTGATAGATTTAAAAGCTCTGGTTTTCAATGGAAGTCAATGGGACACTTTTGTCCACGAGGTTGTATCTGATATTGAATAAATACAAATTAATCAATCAATTTTGTTGCTAATCTTTGACATATCCAAGTGTCTAATCACCACCAAAGACCTGTTGATATATTTGTTCTAAGGAAAATATTTCAGGTTTTTTTTTTTTTTTTTTTATGAATGAGGCAGTACTTCAAATTTTCAAAATGGCATTTAAAGGGTTAAAATCCTGAAAATTATTAAAAGTTTGGGATTTTGGGCAGGAGTGAAGTTGTTTTTAAGTGATTTATTAAATAGAACAAAAAAGAATATTATTGTATGATTTTTATAGCAGTTTTTGTGCAGGAACACTTTTGTCCATGAGGGTCACCAGAGGAGGCCAAATTCTAAACTATAATAGACAGTAGAGAGAAAGAGACACTGGATTTTGAATAATTTGACTAAATAGAAGTCTTGATACAAAAATTCACACGACGCCGGCTTTCAGTCTCCTCCCTCATTTTTCCTCCTTCCTCCTGTGCTGTAACATGTCGATGACAGACTAAGGAGTGATGAGAGATGAAGTTTTGTAGTTGATCGTCCGAGGTACAAAAAAAGAACAAAGCGGTGTGAAGCTGTTGACACTTTACGCTGCTGAAACTTGTAAGATGGCTTCATTCTCATACTCCTATATTTTACTGATATTGGCCTACTATTCTATTCTATACAATACCATACTGTTATACTATCTTTCATCTCGATTATAAACAGTGTCTCATTCCTTTGTTTACCTCAGTGCTGCAATCTACCACCACAACGCTACCAACAGTCATAATTGGAAACGCTCTTACTGGCTTATTGGAAACCAGAAGTTCTACATAACTCGCTGTGCATAAACCCCATGGCTTTATATTTATTTTTTGAGTAATTTTTTTTAACTTAATAAAAGTATACAGAACTATTTAATTAAATTATTATTATTATTATTATTATTATTATTATTATTATTATTATTACTACAATAAATAAAAATGAACACATTTAAAGTGAATGAAATGTTGGAGTTTTTATAATTAAAAAGTTCAAGATTTTAATTAAGAGTTTAATTTTGACTTCAAATGAATATCTGGTCCAAATATTGGTTATTGCCCTCCATCATTACTAATAACGGGAATTGACATCGATTCTGAAAAGTTTACTTCGGCCAACTTCTATTGTGCATATGCTGAGTTCAGTATGAGCTGATTTCTCTGGTTTCTCCAATAACCTTTTCTTTTCCTGTCACAGTTGGCTTCACTGACTGCACCAACCGCAGGAGGTTTCTTTTCGGTACTGATGACAGTCGTTTCCTTGTGCTGACAGATGGCACGTTAACTGTGAGTATATCTTTTCACACTTATGTGTGTAATATTATACACAATAACACGTGGGAGTTGGTTAGTAAAGTAGTTTGATTAGTTGTTTTTTTTTTGTCAGGTAATGCTTTGCTAAAGTCCTTTCATATGTGGAGGTCTTTTTCATGTTTAAATGTAATAACAATAGTCATGAAATATATCCAGGTGAAGAGACAGCTCGTTCTTCATGAGGGACATCGGGACTTCTTCATCCACTCGTGGGACTCTCAAGGTCATAAACTCACTGTTCCTGTTATGGTGTTGCACCATCAACATCACCATGGAAACCACCACCAGAATGCCAAGCATCACCATGGAAGCAACCACCAGAATGATGAGCATCACCATGGAAACAACCACCAGAATGATGAGCATCACCATGGAAATAACAAACACCATGGTGGGCACCACCTTAGTGAAGTGGACTCCAGTAATAACACAGAGGTGGGTTTAAATGTGTCAGAATGAGAAGTTTAGTACCTTCTGATGACCTGAACAGCTCAGTCATAAAATGCACATGCGCCATGCTGTTAGTGAAAGCCTGTAGGCAGAGCTACAGTCAAAGTTCTGCATGTACCAATGTACCACACTGCCCCTCTGTGGACGTACATCCAGACAGCACTCTGCCTCCATGCTGTCGGCTGTTTTCATAGCAGCTGTTGGACACGGACATGACTTTGTGCTGGATAAAATCTGAATTTAAACAGTTAATGTACTCAACAGCTGCACTTGATCCATGTTTCTCAAAGCAGAAGTGGACAATAAGAGGGCAGCATTTGTTATAGACTTGTTTGATCATTTTACAGTTTAACATTAAACCAGTGGAGTAAAGATCATTTTGGCCAGTACAGAGAACAAACAGCTTGATTCAGGGGCTGTCCCCACAGCGCCGAATTGCAGCAACACCGCTGAAGTTGTTCAGCAACTGGTTTAATTCCCACGAAACCAGGGATTAGCCTTCATGAAAGCGAACTTGTCTGAAACCAGGTCCCAGAGTGGATAGGTTTGAATACAATCACTAGGATTGTATTTACACTTAGAAACTTCTTTTGCTGCTTCACATAAACCATGATTTACACACAAATGTATTAATTGGCCACCTAATTGATAATGAACAACAATTTTGTTTCCATTTCGTGTTGCATGAACAGGTCTATTTGTTCAGGAATCAAACAAATACCATTTTTTAAAAGAACATTTTAGTATAATTTGCAATCTCTCTTCCTTTTTTGCTTGCTGTCATTTGTGAAACATTTCCAGGTCCTTGTCTTTTCTTTGGAGTGCAGACAAACACAAAATGGACAGGACAACGGATTTTTCAGTTTTTACCTAAAGGACGACAAAATTAGCGTCAGTTATATGTCCCTTAGCATCAGAATAACCTGCAGTGACTGGTCCCGGAGCGCTATAACGTTAAACCACTGTGGTTAGCTCCACTTCAGTAATGTGTTCTTTTCTTTTTCATTAATAAATATATTCAAATTAGACAAGTTCCCCATGAATATACTTGGAAAGCTTACAAAACAAAAAATTTGGTTAACTTACAGCTGACACTGAGCTGCTACACAGCCTGAGCTTTACGATGGCTTCCATTCATCTTGTTTGATGGCAGCAGCTCATTCAGGCCGTCATTCAGGGTCAGCAGGCATCTGGAAAGTTAAATCCCATCCTTGGGATGTCAGTCGGAAGATTGAAAGGCACATCATTGATGTACCATTATTTTTGTCAACGTAAAAAGCTGTAGCTGCGAAGCCGGTTGCAGTAGGCTATGTCTGTGTTGGTCTTGGTTGGTGATGAGGCTGAGAATGGTTTATTGTCCAGTGTCATTCTACTTCGTCATCTATCCACACAAACATTTCTCATTTGCCTTGTACTGAGTCCTCAGCCATCTTCATATGACTTGTGATTGTGAACTTCCTGCTTGTGATTGTAACAGTGAGGCTTTATCTGCGCATGTCGCGTCTTGTTCTAGTTTTGGAGTTACTCTTTAATGATCATAGCGCCACCCACAGCCTTGTAGTACTACAGCGGTTTCGTGGGGACGGTGAAGCAGTTCTCTGAGTTTTCACCACCATTTTCACAGCTGAACTGTCTTCGGTGCCATGTGGACATAGCCTCACTCTCACATTTCCATGACTGATCTGTGAGCTAGCACTTCCACATGAATAAGGTAGAGATAACCTGATTGGTCCCCTGATCTTACCTGAGCTCAGGTAGTTTTCTAGCAGCTCTAATATTTCCAGACTTGGATTGTTTGAAATGGAATGCTGTGATCAGCTACCTGTAGTCTGGCTTCACGGTCATGACATTTAATAAGACATGGATACAATCTGATGATGATGTGAACAGTGTCTCATGGTCATCATAGATCAGGAAAGTCTTGGGATCATTAAAGCATGAATAATCACAAGTTGATTATGTAATTTGGTATCTTAGATATCCAGACTGATAAAATGTTGCTTTGTTTTCAGACAGCTGATCAACATGTGCCTGTCATCCACTTTCCCAAGTCCAATGAAGGTCTGAGGAGGAGAAAGAGAGGGTGGGTTATTCCTGAAATGTCAGTTGCAGAGAACGCAAATGGCCAATTTCCTCAGAAAATAACTCAGGTGAGAGAAAATGGATTTCATACTGATCTGTATTTTATTTGTACCACCATTGTTATAGAGGCCGTATTATTTCATCCACCTCTTCACTGTAGTTGTTCAACAGCATTGAAACTGAAGTTTTCTATTAGTGGTTTTAACACAGTCCTGATGTTATTGATCCAGATCCGCTCTGATGCAGACAAAGTAACGAAGATGCATTACAGCATCACTGGTGCAGGTGCTGATCAGCCTCCTAGGGATCTTTTCACCATCGACAGAATCTCTGGTGTTCTGTATGTCACACAGCCCCTGGACAGAGAGCAGCAAGCAGTTTACAAGGTAAGCATCTTCTTTCAGAAATTTTCTACCCTGTTAGAAACCACGATTATGACGACCAGACGAATGCTTGCTGCAGCCAGACAGTAAAACAGGTCTGATTTTATCCTGAGTCGGATTCTATCCATCTCTTGGATAATCTGTAATAGAGGCCAACTGATGTATATTCCAGTTATTGGTAATCATGGAGGCTGATGACGCATATTTAGAACAAATATTCATTTGAATATTGAGGGGAATATGAATGCTCGCGGTGAAGGCGCTGAGCGGGTGGTGCAATAGGCCGAGTGGCGCCATAGGTGCGAGGGCCTTCATCGCTGCTTGCAGCTTTATTTTAATCTTGAAATTATTCATGATTACGGGCATGTCCTTTTGATTGACAGGTGCCAGATATCCGGCAGCAAGGAAGGAGAGAGTAGCACAGCTGCGGTTTTTAGCCGGCCTTAACTTTAGCCCGCCTACCTCCGTTAAATGGTTAGCTCGTAGCTACAGGCAGCTCAGAGTTATATGGGTGTTAATCATCCCTCCCCATGCTCACAGTCCCCCTCTCAATGCAACCTCGTCACCCATTTTTGTATTTTCCGGGAGTGACAAGATTCGTGACGCTGCCAAGATGGTGAAGGTAGGAACCTCCCAACGGGTCTCACATTGGCGGAGGGTTTGTCCATATTTTTTTATTGTCTATGATGTTCATGCGGGCAACGATAGTGAGACCTGGAGGGGTGTGATTGGGAAAAACGGCTCCCCTGATCTGAATCAGAGTTGTTTGTTATTGGACTTCTGTGGTCGTCACGGATTGTCCATAACGGACACCGTGTTCAGGCATAACCGTCCATATGTGCACTTGGGACTTGCTGGTGTAAGAAAATATTAATTTACTGAAATATTGCAAAATTTTGCATAACAATATTGTACCGATATTCAAAACCAATATCGACTTTGTTTCTTTTTTAATTCGGGGGAAAAAAAGCGATTTCTAACCCCCCCCAAAAAAAATACATCAACAATTTACTATATATTCAAACATTACACATCATAATCAAATCAAACTTTTTTTTATATTGCACCTTTCATACATTGCGCATCAGAAAGTGCTTAACATCATAAAAACAGTTTATAAAATAAGTATAAAACGTCAAAATCATAGCACACACCTGATCGTACTCTTTTTCACTTTCCACACATTCATCATCACACACACACACCCAACGCAAACACATGATGCCCCCCCTCTTTGCATAAAATTAAAAATCTGCCTAGTGTCCTCTTTAACTGAAACGATTATTTAAAAATATAATTTGAGCTAAAAGACAAATGGCTTGACACCGCTGTGAGGAAACG
>JBBBVU010058257.1:0-11288 GCA_037177055.1 Atherinosoma microstoma | reverse complement strand
ATCAGCTCAGTAATAATTATCACTTTACCGGAATGGGAATTGTTGAAACACTGTTTGCATGAACAGTAAGATGTGAGTTTTTGAAACTCTTATTCCTTATATTTGAACTTGAGTATATTTTAAATGTTGTACAACTAAAAGTAATATGTGATTACATGTAAGATTCAGGAATGAGTTTTAATGCATTGATTGCACTTTGACTGCTTAAGGATGTAGAGTAATAGGTGTACATGACCTTGTCTATAGGTCAGGTTTTTGGACTACAAATCCCATGGAACTGGACGAGAACCCGATGGCGAGCCAAAGGACCTTGGAGAAAAGATAAACACTAGTACACTCCCACATAAATCCGATTTGCAATGTCACAGACTTGAAATCAAGTGCACCTGCAACAACTCTTAAGGGCCCCAACGAACAATCTAAAAATAGTTTTCTCTGTGTGCAGACCATTTTTTTTGAGGGGAGGTTTACTAAATTGTGTGTTTTTTACTTGTCGGCCATTTGGCTTTGTTCTGAAACAAAATACATGAGTTGCTACTCAAATGTTAATGCCATACTGTAATCAACGTCTACACCCGGTACTTGGTTACAAGAGACTTATTTATTTTGTTGGAGAAATGGTGCATAAATTCTGTCCGCCATAACTGCCCCTCTAGCACAAGAACTATTGCATTTTCCTCATCTTAATCTGCCCATCAGAGCAGCTTCAATCTAAATTATAAGCTCTTCTCAGTCATTTTACATGAATGTTTAACCCAGTGATTCCCAACCTGGGGTCCGGGACCCCCCAAGGAGGTCCTCGAAAGAGCACAGGTCTGAAGCTTTGAACATTCAGATCCACTGTGATTAATATCCACACATTGGCCCTCATTTATCAAACGAACGTGGAAATGAGTGCATATCTGATTGCAGGAATGATCTTACGATTAGATCCACATGTGATTCATGAAGTGTCGGTATCTGACCAATCCCAGCGTAAGAATGATCAGACCTTGATAAATGCAGCGGCTGAAATCCATTGTCAGTTACATGTTACGCCATTAATTATTCCTGATCCAGAGGTCTCGCCCAGTGAGACAGGAGCAGAAAGTGACTATCATCAGTCTCCATGAGGAGATCCCTGCGGTCCCTGAAGACAAGCTTGCATCCCTTACTGATCCTCTAGTAGTAAATATGCCATTATCAAGATCTGACAGGTGAACAATGAAAGCTCTTCTTAACACTTAAACAGCCCCTAGTGTATTTTTACCGCTGCATTCAGACTTCAATTAAGTCTCCTAAGAAGTATACAGTAAAAATAATATTAGCCTTAAATAAGCTGTTAAAAAAAAGGAAAAAAACAAAACAGCAGGGTGGATAAGCCTGAAGTGAGAACATCCAGACTACATGACGAAAATTATAGTTGGGCTATATGAAGACAAGAATATTTATAGGCCTACTGTCATGACCATCTACACTAATTATTATGAGGCTAAAAAAACGTAGAAGTCACAGCAGTGCAGATCACGTCTCCTCCTGCTGCAGCACCGGCGCACGGTTTTACCTCACAAGCTGCAGGTGTTGTTTTCCCAGCTTCTCCTAATACAACTTTGGATTGTGCTGGTCCTGCCTTGCTGGCTGTTTCCCTTCATAAACCTTGAAGAGAATGTGGACATTTATTCCCTCAAGGTTCTGTATGTTATAAAATTCAGCATGGATCCATCTCTGCATACCACCCTTTACATAATACTTCCACATTATCTGAACCAGAACGCCGGGAATCTAAAAATAGTACAGTGCAAAATCCTGTGCAGTCAGAATAAACACCTGTAACCGAAGTTGATAGAAATTATTCCTCTGTTCTTTGCATACTATATATTTAACCCTTGTGCCCTCCTCAAACTTTGCACCCTCTGGTGGTCCTCGTGGCCAAAAGTGTCCCTGCACTAAAACTGCAATAAAATCATCATACATTAATATTTTTTTAATATAAAAAAAAAACATTCAATTATTTTCAGGAGGCCTCAAATCTATATTGTCATTTTGACAGTTTTTAAATTAGCATATTCAATTAAACCATGAAGCCTTGCTGGTCCCTGAATTCTCCTAAATATACACACATTTTCATTTTAGGAGGTTTATGTAAAGAACAGAAATTTCTACATATTTCTGAGACAGGTCTTTCTGACTCCACAGGATTTTGTGCAGTTCTATTTAGATTCCCGGATAAGATCAAAGGGGTTTAGAAGAATGTCTCAACATCAACTTGGAATTAAACATTTCTATTTTTCTACAAAAGAAACCTTTAACCCAATGGTGAAACAAACCCAAATTTAGTATCCCAGATTTCTTCTTTCCCCCTTCTCAGGTTTTTTCCTCTTTCTGATAAAGAGACAAGGAATTTATGACTTTGTTTCTTTCCCTCTTCTATAAACAAAGAACAGAGACCAGATGCCTTGATAAACATCTTTTTGGGGCTGCATACAAGGTAACCTCTGAGAATAAATTCTGAGGGACCCTTCATTGAACTCTGAGCCCGGACTCTCCAAGACTGGATAGTGTTAAGAATTGGCACTTCTAAGCTATACATCAGTTTGGAGCCAAGGAGGAGCCATTTGGTCCTAAATACACAGACCCTGAATCTCTGCATAGTCATCTCCTTTGAATGAAGCATGTATTTCCCTCTTTTCCAGACTCCTAGAATAGAACTTTATGCCTGCATAACTAAATTCTCATTAAAAGTGTTTCAAATGATGTTTTTTCTCTTCCAGAAAATATTTCAGATTTACAAATTTGTGATCTGATCAATTTTGACACTAAACACGAATAGTAAATAATTTAACCTCCTTCTCTTTTCTAGGTATCTGCATTAAAGGATTAAATTATATTTCAGTATTTTAAATAAGTAATTAACTTGAGTCAAAGGAATTCAAGATTTACATTACTCTCATACATGTGCATGATCTTATGTTTGTGATATAAGTTTCCATTATGATACATGAAAGAAATTATGTGAAATGAATGATTTGTGTTACTAGAAATGAAGCGATGTTTTGTTCCCTCTAGTTATCAAGAAGGTTTTAATATTTTATTCCTCCAAAGTATCATGTGTTTTGTTATACTCACATTTAATGAGTCATTCTTTAGGTTTCAATGTTTGTCCCTTTCTCTAAGATGGGAGACCAGACCAACGCCCAAACCATAAATTAAAAGATGTCTAGTTTCGGGGGGAAACATAAGCCCTGATTTACTAAGATTCCAAATAGCAAGCTCTAAATAACATGCCCCGCAAATATTTTGCGCCTGTTGTGTTTCCATGATTTGCGGGTTATCTACTAAGATTGATTGCACAAATGACAACGGGCACAAACAGCCTCATTTAAATAAGGATTGCGCAAATTATTGCCTATGTAGAAGGACAGCAAGAAAGTTGCAAACGGAAAACAAATGGAGATCGAAATATTAGTGGAAGCAGCAAATAGAAATATATCAAAGACATCTTAATGGGACCAGAAGGACTGCAGTATTGGAGGATATTTGACAAAGTAAATGCAGACGGAAAAACAAAAAGAACATCAGATGAGGTTAAGAAGAGATGACAAGATGTTAGATGGAGAACAACAACAACAAAACAAAAAAAAAAGATATAAAACCTCAGCAAATAAGACAGGTGGGGGGCCGACAGAAGAGATTTCTTTGACCAATATTAAGCATTAGGTGGACACTCTTTCTGCAAGGAGCAGATAACGGGTATGACACGCATACCCGGTTGTGGAACAAGGTACAGTATATGCACAAACTGAAACATGTTCTGTTAATGAATTCATAGTTGTTATAGACATAATAAATATAAATGCTCCTCCTTTTGACAACGTTTGTCTAAACAACAGTTGTCATTTTAACATTCACACAAATTGTCCGTTTATATGTAAAGATTTTGTTCAAGAAGTTCAGTCATTGTATCCTATCTGCCATGAGAAAAGATTCTGAATCAGAATGATGCTCCTCTGCAATCCTTCAGCATTTGATCATTGCATCTAATCTAGCTGCAGCCTCTTGAGCGCATTTGAGCCAGTTTACGCCTGCCTTTTTAGAATCGCTAAATATAGGCGCAAAAACAGCCAGTGCAATCCGTTTCACATTTAGTAAATCATGTTGCACTGCAAAGCTGATATATTTGCATCTACTCCTCCCAGTATTTTGCACCTTCTGGCAGAAACTCCCAGATTGCATATTCATTCAAGGCAAAAGCGCAAAATGCATTGCAGCGCTATTGTAATCGTTATGCGGCACATTCTACTTTGCGACAGGTTTGATAAATCAGCTACAGCATGTTTTTGCATCCATTATCAACTTTGCAAGTGTTTTAAGAGGCGCAAACCTTGGATAAATCAGGGCCTTAGAATGTTCCTATTGGTTAAAAGGAGACACTCCTTTCAATGTTACCATAAACCCTGCGACCCAATTGGTACACCGTCTTAGGGGGGGTACCTCTTAAAAGGCCAGGCATGGTTGAGCACAAGAGAAAATAGTAGACAATGTGAGAAGAAGAGAAGTAAAAATGAGAAAGGAAAGAAAGAGCTCGCCTTGCATCGGTTTGGAAAACCCGCTGGTCGGAACCAAACCTAGACCCACTGAGAGGAGCCTTGGCCTACTGAATCTGACGCCTTTCGACAAAAAACCCTTTGGCACCTGAGCTGACCGACCCACGGTTCTCTTCTGAAGCCATCAAAAGCGACTAAAAGTAGGACCTCTCCAGCCCTCTTGAATCATTGGGGTGTTGACAGTTTATCTAAATTGAATAAATTTATTAATTAAATTTTAATCCAAATTTGAGATAATTTTCCTTCTAAATCACGAGATAACTCGCAACTCAGCTTCGCCTCCGTTGTTAGAGTTATAAGTATTATTAGACCCTTTTCATCTCATCTCCGATCATTGAAACTCATCTAGATAATTAGAAACAATACCATCAATCATATCCATCCTATTTAGTCTATTTGCTTACTTTTACTTTATTTTATTGCCTCCCTGTTTCTATGCTGAATATATCATTGCTTTGTTCATGCTGTTTGCTTATTTCTGTCAATAAATCTGTGTTATAATTGAATACGTTGTGATCATAATTTCTGAATACCAAAGTTGATATTAATTAATCATTCTGTAGAATTCATACTTTCAGAACTAGACTGATTTTATTCTGTTAAATTACAGATTTTTCCTTTCTTAAGAAAGGCATTAGTTAATCAAATAACTAATTAATTTCATTACGAGGTAAATTCACTACATCTGTAACAGTCACTTCTGCTGCTGCAGAACATTTCCTATAATTTCCCAATTTAAAGTGGAAAGGGCAAAAATAGAACAGCAACGTATTTTAAAGAACTTGAGTTGCTGCAATCAGCTGTGAAGCCGCAGTGTGGTGCTTCCACACTGCTTCCACGTTTTGGTCGGACTCAATTTCAATCGCTTCTCTGTCAGGTCCATATGACTGATGTTGCACCGGTTTCCTTAACAAGAAGCACCTCATCCTCCCCCACCCGCTCCATTCTTTTGATTAAAGAAGGCACAGCTATGAGGCCGGTAGAGCCAAAATCTCTATTGTTGGCCAAGTTTATACCATTTCTACCGTATACCGTTTATACTGCCCACCCCTAGCTAACTGTACTAAATCATTTGCAAAGATGTACTGAGACACTGAGACATGTACTAAGACGTGGAATTTCATGAAATAAATGAGAAATTCAATTATGTTGTGAACAATTGCCAAGTGGTTTGGCGGTTTGTCCATGTTGTTTTGAGAATGTAATTTCTATTTAAAACTTTTTAAACAAACCAAACCATTTTGAAGAATCAGCTTCTCAACAACAAAAACAGGTTAAATAAAAAGTATCAATTAATTACAAATAAACAAGGTCAACTTTGAGGAAACAGACACCTCAGCTGGCCACTTGATTTTACTTTCACAGCTAACCTTGTATTGTTCCAAATTAG
This sequence comes from Atherinosoma microstoma, assembly GCA_037177055.1. Taxonomy (NCBI): domain Eukaryota; kingdom Metazoa; phylum Chordata; class Actinopteri; order Atheriniformes; family Atherinidae; genus Atherinosoma; species Atherinosoma microstoma. The sequence continues at coordinate 5,315 of JBBBVU010058257.1, read as the reverse complement.
CCAGATCTCATCTTAAAGGCCCACAATATAACTTCTATTATTTTCTCAGTGACGCGCCCTCTACGGCTAATTCGGCATCCATCTTGCATCCTACCTGTACTGTGAGCTCTCTCCAGACAGTAAAAAACAGTCTTTTCTCAACTCTTGTCTTATTTCTTGCTATTCTTTTGCTCGCCTTAGCATCCTCTCTTCCTCCAATAAAGTCCTCTAGTGTTTCTGTGCTGAATCTGCTGGCGTGCATTCAAAACAACCGGTTTGTTTACATTCGCTCGCTTGCACAAAGTGAAACTCAGCAAGCGGCATCCCGGATGGGAACATTCTATAGTGCGGTTTCTCAGCCTCGGGGTGCTGCTAGGCCGCGACGGCTCTAGAAATGCACATAATAGATGTCACTGTGCAATCAAACGAATCCGGAAAGCAGAGTTTTAAGGTCGAAAAGTTATATAGTGGGTCTTTAAGGCATGAGGCAGAAAAGGATGACATAATCATTTACATAAGCAGCAAAAGGAAAATGCTACAATAATGACATGTATAAGAAAATAATCAGCAAAGAGGTTAGGATGGTAAAAAAAGACAAGGGTGTAGAATTGGGTAGGGTCGGAAGGGACGTGTCACTACCAATGTGCAGTCATTCCCGAGTTGTCCCTACTATTCTCTGTTCCACATACAACTGAGAGACCAAAACACATTGTCGCTGCTTTAAGTCCCGCTTCATAACACATTTCAACTGATATGATGGTTCTGCCGTTTCTTTTCTTGTTACCGTAATTGGCTGTTCCTGCTGTGACTCATTCTGTTGAAAGCCTACAAGGTGCTAGCTTGTGGCAAAGTTTGGAATGTCAGAAGAAAAAAACAAAGGTGGACATCAGGAGATATTTTAGAGTGAGTCATGTAAAAGTCATGCCTCACTCTGTAAAAGTTAAGATGATAATAACAGTCACTGACTTAATAATCTTGTTTTTCAGCATGAATCAATGTGTTATTTTGGTATGGTGATAGAATAAAAGCTGGAGTTTAGAAAGAGGAGGAGATGCCAAGGCAGGTAGAAAGACAAGACCACAGCATGTGAACTTAAGTACTCAGAGATGTGACTTGGGCTACATAGTTAATTGAAATTTTATCAAAGTCATCTTTTTTGGTACCAAAGTGTTTACCTGACCTCTATATAATGTTGTACAGACTAATAAAGACATATTTTGGTTCAGATTCCTGATAAAAAGGAAAATAATAATCTTAACATGTTTTCAGTTAAAATGGGAATAATGATGATATAAAGATAAACAAACATAAAACATAACAAATCATATGCAATTATAATGACTCAAAATGATCATATATACAGTAGATTTTTTCTAAATTGTAATCACAATGATGATTATGTAGGCTACTGTATAAAAATAGTTTATCATTGTGTTCTAAATGAAAACTTAATCAGCATATTTTGTCCCATGTGGTATCAATATGTTTATTTGGTCAGGTGACAAAAGTGAGGCTGACGGGCAGTAACGAGATAGGAGCAGAGGGAGATAGAGAGACAAGAGAAGCAGTTGGAGAGGCAGGGTCACAGGTGAGGTCTCAAACGATTGCTTGTTCAGATTTTCTGTCCACTTTAAATGCTTGATTTTGCAAAAAAAATTAAAATAAATAAAATGTCTAGCAAAAGTGCAAAAGTTGATAGAGACAATTTTTATGTCACTACCAAGGTCAGAATCATCCTATACCCTGGCACTGAGCACTTCCCTTTCATCTATCTGCTCCATATTTTCCTTGTATAAACTTATGACAGTATTGGCATCATTAAAGTATTTGTCCAATTCTCTCTCAGCAGATCTCTCTAGCTAAAAGTTGTGATGCCTATTGGTCTCTCCTTCCTGTCCTCCCCACCCCAACCAGTCGAAGCAGATGGCCTCCCTCCCTGAGCCGAGTTCTGCGGGAGGTTTTTCCTTCCTGTTAAAAGGGAGTTTTTCCTGTCCACTGCCGCCTCGAGCATGCTCAGGACGCGCGACTGGATCAAAGTCAAGATTCAATACAATCTGTTGGTTTTCCCAAGCTAGGCTATTATTTGTTATGAATTGGCTTGTATGAATACTGATGGGAGGACAACAGATTGGATCAAATTGATTGTCTGTAAAGTGCCCTAAGATGACATAAAGCTGAATTGAATTGAATTGAATTGCACATTGATTTGTATAATCTCAAGTGTTTGTCTATTATGTTGACTGCCCTGTGCATTTGTCATTTCACAGTCAGCTACAAGGGGCCCCAGAGTAGTCTCCAGCACAGAGCTGGCTTTCTCAAGAAAAATAATCTGCTGTCTGTTTTTTGTTTTTGTGGACAGCCTCACTGTTGCACATCCAGTCCAGTCTGTTGTCTCTGTGATCATGCAGGTATCTGAAAAACACTAGTGTAAGGGCACCTGCTATAATAAGAATACAGTGCTGTTTTTCAGGAAGGATATGTTTGTGACTTTGTAGTAGTAATTATCAGAGTAAAACTGACTGTTTAAAAGGCACCTCTTACAAAAGTCTTGCAAGCATTCTCATGAATTTAACAGGTTACCTGTAGTCAATAAAATTAATGTACTTCATAAGAATACAATAATTCTCAATTCATTGTTATTGGGCATGTTTGCAGCTTTTGACATTCAAGATCTATGTCATCATTAATCTTTAAATTATAATAAAGTTCCTGGTTTTACAAGCTTCAATAGGCTTCAGCTGTTATTGAGGTATTAAAGTTATTGGGGTTTTCAAAGATATCCATTCATACTGTGAAAGAGCTATGTCTTTTCAGCTTGCCAGACACTCTGATCTTGGTTGGGAGCTTCACATCCAATTAACCACGTTGATCTATGTGTCATTTGACAGTGTTATTACTCTCCAGCTGTCAGAAATAAACCTTTTTTTTTTCTCAGTCTACTGTGAAAAAGCAAAGTTGTAGGGATTGCAGCAGCATTTTATTACAGAGAAGCAAAACTAAAAACCATGGACTCAGATTTATAATCCTTTTTCTCCCTTGCTCCAAATGTTGCCATTTAATTTGATAGTAAGAGTAAATAATGACCCAACAAGCAAACTCAAAGGAGATTTCTGAATACATTTTAATCCTAAATAACAATCCAACTGTATTACAACAGTGCATTGAGGCCCCTTTAGTATTCGTTTAAAACAAGTCTAGAGATTGTGTGGCTTAAGAGTAGAGCAGGGATCCTCAATCCTGCTCCTCGAGGGCCGGTGATTCCCTGCTAGGACACACCTGAATCAAATCAATGGGTAATTAGCAGGCTTGTGCAGAGCTTGACACCAAACTTGACATCAAGCTCTGCAAAAATCTGAGTCTGAATCAGGTGTTTATCAGCAGGGAAACTTCTAAAACCTGCAGGACTCTGACCCTCGAGGACTAGGATTGAGGATCCCTGGAGTAGTGTGCAAAGCTGAATCAAGGTGTGACCTCAAACAGATCGGATAATACCTGTGTTTATAAAGTAGAGTGAAATGTTTCCTTAATGTCTCCTTAAAACTTTCTTCTGAGCCTCTTAAGGAGTATCACCAGGATAAATGTGCAGAATTGCTAAATCTTCTGCAATAGTTTATCTTAGGATTGTGCCATTTCCCTGAAAATGACTCCAAATGTCAATGCAACATTAAATAAGACAGCAGAAAAAAGTGGGACAAAGCATGAATGCTACAATTGGGAAATCTATTATATTTAGAAATGGAAAGTCTAAAGACACTGGGGAAAAACAAGCAGAGATGTTCGAGAAATCATAACCTTTTTCAGGCAAGTGGTTTGTTAATGGCAAATGATGGCTATAATGCTAACATAACTGGAGAGGCTGGAGGATTCCTTTTTATTGCTTTTATCATAAAATAGTAGCTGTTTATTTATAGTTATTTGTTTTTTTTTCCTTACTCGTTTAACAATTCTTTGAATGGCCTGTAAGAATGCCTGCACAGAGAAACAAATAAAAGTGACTGAAGCAGTTGAAACTTTAACAAGAACTGCTAACATTCAATAGCCCACTACAGAACTTTCCTTAAAAAACATACATACAAAAAGGACCCTTGAACTTAGACACTAACATTGCGGTTCAGTTGGAGGCACCAATTAGATCAGATTTTCACACTCTTTAGTGATGGCATACATGTGAGCTGCACTTTGTGTCCACTGGAACATTTGAAGAGATTGGTGTGTGTTCTTTTGCAGCCACATTTCTGATGTAAAGTTGTTTGTCTGACTTTTTGCTTGTACAAATGTATAGCTTTTTTTTTTGATTTCTCTCTTTTTTCTATTTCTTTTTTTTTACTTTTATACTAAACTGGAGAAATTGTGACACCAATTGTGGGTGGTTGGTTGCAAGGTATCCCTGACAATTGTGTTTTTGTATTCAGTCCCGTTTGAGAAACTGATTTCTATCAAACTGCCATTAACCTTAATTTGATTATGCTCAGCCCACAGAATGTAGTTATTGATAGTGATATGACCTTCATAATCTTTATGCTTTTGCTTCTTTTCCTTTGACACATACATGCGTAAGGCAGAATAGATTGGCTCAGATAAAAACACTTTCCTCAGAAACAGAATTTGTTTCATGAACAGAAACATTTGCAAGCACAGATACTGTCACAATTTGAAGCATTGCCTCTATGAAATGTTTCCAACAAAGATTAATACGGTGGCCCAGAAGTTTCACAGGAACACAAAAGCCACAACACAACACAATTAGCCACAACAGAAATTATACTGCATTTTTTTCTTCTTTTAAATCACCTCTATTTGCTCCTGCGGCGTAATTTTTGCTGTTGCCCACTTTGTACATAGGGTTGCCATGACTGACAGTTTCGAGCCCAAACACAATGCCCAATGCTATAATTTTTTCAAAAGAATACCCATTGTGTGGAAATCCGCCTGATCTGGTAACATTGTTCCTGCGGCGTTTCACTGGGGGAAAAAAAGCAGTGCAACTTCACATGGACTAATTGTGGAGTGTTGTGACTAATTGTGGAGTGTTGTGGGTAATTGTGGAGTGTTGTGGCTTTTGTATTGCTGTGACACTTCTGGGCCACTGTAGATTAAACATCAGTTATTTTTTCAATGGCAATAGAGCTTGGTAATGCAATAAGTATAGAAGGGCATTCAAGTTTTCTACAAACAAATTTGTGTTGTAGTTGGGACTTAATATGATTTAGGACTAATTTGCATCTCAGTCTGGAGCATGATCTATGAGCAGAGATCAAATCATTAGATAGATAGATAGATAGATAGATAGATAGATAGATAGATAGATAGATAGATAGATAGATAGATAGATAGAT
>JBBBVU010058256.1:0-11324 GCA_037177055.1 Atherinosoma microstoma | reverse complement strand
GTGTGTGTGTGTGTGTGTGTGTGTGTGTGTGTGTGTGTGTGTGTGTGTGTGTGTGTGTGTGTGTGTGTGTGTACTTGGTATAAAGCTCAAACATGTTTATCCTGTGCATTTTGTTTTGACACCCATTCTAAAGTACAGTATTAAGGATGTCCAAGGAAAGATCTGAGACAACAAACATTGAAAATTGGTTGCTCTCCGATCCACCCCCTCTTTGCTTCATACAATTAATCCACCAGAACTTTGTTAATGCACTCCTGACTTAATGCGCTCCATCTCTTCTCAGACCTGTGAGAACCTTTTGCAGTCTGATGCAACAGCTCTGCCATAACTTTGACTTTCATGAAGATTCTACTCTGTCTTCTTTTCTTTTTTTTTGGAGGGGGGGTTATCACACAAAAGCTGATCATTTGAATTATTTGTCATCAAGAAATAAAAGTGGAGCACTTCAGTCCTTGTGTATGTGAACTGGGTAGACAAAATATTTGCAATGCTTTTATAAGAACACTGAAAAAAAGATAAAAATCATAGAGTAGAATGATCACATTTGTTAATTATATTTCTTGTTATTAACACAAACTGTTTTTTTTCTTTTCACGATAACTTGATAATTTGATGTTTAACTTTTATATCCATGAAAGTCGTGTTCCAAGACACTTATCAATAGATAACCTACAAGTCACAAACTTTCGTGACATCATGCTGTCTAATAAACTAGTTATAGGTCAGACACCCATTATTGCCATGAGGTTCACAGCCAATTAGAAATGTTTATATGGTAAACAATGATTGTTTGACTATTGAAAGGGGTAAATCACTTTGGGATATGTGGAGTCTCTGTACGGCTTTAGATTTTTTTGGCTTCAGTCCAATCATTTTGTCACAGCATGTTTTTGAGCGACAACAGGAGCTCTGTCACAAACAGAGCTCCTGTTGTGAAATCATTGATTGGAGGTTTATAGAAAAGCAAAAAGCTTTTGCAAAAAATTTTCCCGCTCTGTGTGATTTGATGTGAAAAGTCTATTTTAGAGCCTTTTAAGGGAGCAATTTTCAAATGAAACAATTCATAACACATCGAGCATTACATAAAATGTCACATTTCCTTTCAGACTTTTGGAGTTAAGATACTTTCTTCCTCATATGTTGAAGAAAAGCTGGGACTGGGATGAAAAGCAGGTTGACAGAACCTGAGAGGTTTGACTGAATTATATCTTGCAACAGAATAAAGGTCGAATCATATTACACAGCAATTCCTTCCAGCTGCAGAAACACTCTGCTTTAATACATACAAAAATATTGTAGCTCACCAAAAAAATCGGTAATAAATCACAGTCTAATACTTGTGAGATGAAGAGACAGTCTGCTGAATACATCTATGGCTGCATTACTTTCTTCCTATGAGCAAGTCTGGTCCCCTGAAGCAGCTAAGTCAGTCCAGTCTGTTGGACATGTTGTTAGGAGCTTCCCTCTTGTGACAATGAATGGCAGAATTGTCAGTTTGGTGATGCCAGCTATCGCTTATTCATGATGACACAAAGAGTTGTAGAAATTCTTCATTCTGGTTTCACAGTTCAAAAGGATTTCTTTCTACACTCCGATAGCACGCTGAGAAAATGTTTGTAATTTTGCCTGAAAAAGGGGGAGCTGCAACTCTGACACTCCAGCAACTAAATAAGTGGTCAGTCTTTGTTTTTTGTTGAAGATTGTGAAGGACAGCGGGCCTGAATGATACCTTACCACACAGCAACAGCAAAGCAATGTTAGTTTGCAACTATGAAAAATGTTATGCAAAACATAAATGCCTTTTCACGTTGTTTAAACCCCAGAGAACATGAAGAAATGTCCATGTAAAGGGGATAGCACCAGACGTTAACACTTTCTCCAAGCTAAAATGAAGGGCCCATTCAGCCTGTTACAGCTCAACAGCCAACATTCATTATTATGTGGGGTTCATTAGTGCACATGGTATGAATAACTTTGATAACTGCTATGTGCACCAGAGCTGCAGCAGTGCATTAAATCATAAAGCTCTCCCATGAGTTGAATTACAAAGACATGGTCTTTGCATTCATTCCCTGGAATTTGGGATTTTCATTCTGCTATGCTTCTTCTCTTCCTTATTTCCACACTGTCAATCTTACTCCATACTAAATTCCGTTGGCACGACTCGGGTCCAATGGTCTTTGTGCCAGCTGCCTTTTAAGTCCAATCAGTCTAATCCCTGTTATATGTGATTCCCTTCTAATCTGCTATTCTTCCTCCAGATTGACTCCACCTCATCCCTGAGAAGCCTCATCACAAGTCTCTGCCACCTTCATCTAGACTGCAGGGGGGGGGATTCCTATCTTATCCCTTCCCCTTGTTCATGCCATAAAATGATCTGCAAAAGTCTAATCCCCAAGGAAAATTTTTATAAATTCATACTTTGAACATCAATACATTTTGTTCCATCCTTCTGATCTCTCTTCATGAAAATATCTGTTGCATTTGGTTTGGTGCAGTTTTTTTTTCTGTTAAAGGAAGATGCCAAAAGAGATATCATGCTTTTATTTAACAATCAGCATGTTCTTGAGCGTCTTTTGATAAACTGCAGATTAGCCGTAAATGAAGCAGTATTCTATATTTCTACTTTAGAAGTCTCTCTGCTGCAACACCTGACACAAATCAATGCATCACTAAGAGCCTTGTGCAGAAATTATCAGCAACATGTTGGAGAACTAATTCATTTGAAACAGGTGTGTTGCAGTAGGGCAACATGTAAAACCAGCAGGACTTTAGCCCAAGAGGTCCGGAGTGGGTGATCCCAGGTCTAAATTGTTGTTATATGAAATGCAACTAAAAAATGGCATCAACTACAATCATTTCCAAACCCTGTCCATGTCATTTTTTTGCCTGCTCCCAACCAGAAAGTGAAGACAGTTTCAGGGGTTCGTCAGATAGTTGCAAAAAATATATAGCCAACATTTATCAAATAAATTTGGGATTTGTATCATGGCTGTCACAATTAAACCATTAATTCAAAGGTAAATCTGTAAAATGAACACCTTAATTTTTTAACACATTAATGCCTAAAAAATAAAGTTACTACACGTCATATTAAAAATGAGAATCAGTGAGAAAAGCTGATTTTGAGCATGTAGGTACTTTATCTCAACAGTGAACGGAATCCAGCAAAAACCATTTTATCTTCCTTATTTATGGAGATTTCTGATATTTTAAAGCCCTAGATTTAGAGGATGCTGCAGGATGTCCCATCTGATATATCATACAATTGGGAATCATGGCTCAAAAAGTTTGGGAACCCGTGCTTTAGAGGACACCATTATGGTTTGTATTAAACGGTATGAAAAACCAACCAATTTGGTAAATATGACTGAACTAAGACATAATGAGATGATGCAGCTTCTGTAATCAGACCTTAACTCAAGATGATTTCTTTTTCAGAGTAATGGCTACAGCAGTTTGTTATGTTTTCTACCTTTTCTTCTCATCCGTGGCTCCTGAGTGACTCATCTCACCTGCTGGGAAGTATTTAAAATTATTTTTTCCCAAAGATGGCCAGGATTGCTTTTTAGCCCATCAGAAGGCTGTCTCAGCAGAAACTTTTAATTAGGCATGTTTGTCTACACATTTAAAACAAACTAATTTTACAATCCACACTGAAAAGTTTTGAAAAGACAAAGATTTGTTACAATTTAAGACAATTAGACTCAGGTAGAATCACATAACATAACAGGAACAGAGACCAATGAGATTTAACTATGTAGTCACAATGGGCAATTTTCTTGGTACTTTTAGGTCTTTATCATAATAATTACTAGGTGACCTCAGTAAGTGATTTATAAACTCAAGGTTCGCATCCTACCACTTACAAATTAGAATAACTTGGTTAAAATTATTAAGAGGTGGTGGTTTTGATCTATACTGATGTGCTTAGTATCTGTTTCAGACCATGAGAAACATTTGTCAGGTATGATAAATGTACGAATTATGATATTGTATGGAGAATAGAGGATAAATGCTTACAGTCAAAGTTTTATAGTCTTTTATAACACTTCCGTTTGGAAGTTAGTTTTGAGATCCATGCAATATAAATATCAGTTAAAACATTATATCAGCTCCTCTTGGGCTTATTGTAATTGTTCAAAAATTAAACCATGCAGTGGCAGGGTGTAAATGGCAGGAAGAAAATTACTCAGAGGAACCAAAAATGTTAGCTATCAATCATTAAGGGTGGTCCAGTCTGTTCTGTCAAGGTTTTCTATTCATCTACTGTACGTTGCCCTCATTTTTCATGCTCCTTCTTCTCCTACGCCTGTTTCAGTCCATGTCTCTTCTTTATCGGGCCTGGAGATACAAGTTTTGGTCACATGCCGCAAAAACGTGACACACTTAATAGGATTATAAACCTCCTCATTTGAGATTTGCATTTAGTTTATTTTGGTCCCAGTACATTAACCTGTTTTTTTTCTCTCTTTTAATTTTTCACTTTAGAGGTCCTGCAGGGGAAACACAAGCAGATCATCAAAAAGCCGATTAAGATACAGAATAAACAAATAGAAAAATACATAAAACAGAATAATTGGGGGGGGGGGGGGGCAATGGCTTTTCCCCTAGCAGTTCTGCAGTTCTGGCTTACTGTCTGAAGGTAGTGGCAGACTGGATCCTTTTGTCTGACCACAATGACTTTCTTGACTAGCTGTTCGGGCTGCTGACAATGGGGCTGAGGTCTGTCCTGGTTTGATCTGTATTTCTTCTTTACAAAAATGTCAAAAATATCTCCCTTTCTCTTCATTCCCATATCTTCCTATACAAAATGTGACTTGTTACAAACTATATTTCTCCACATTTTCACTGTACCGTACTTTAAAATCAACTACCAGCCGTACTAGCCTTCTGTTTAATTAACTCGACGCCCATTGTCACAAATTTGGTTCAAACTGTTTCCGTTATTTCTTGTTTTTTATTTTTATTTTATTGAATAATTTTTCATTTGTTTTCATATTGACTTAATATTATTTATTTATCATTCATTTTATTATTTATAGTAATACTTTTATTTATTAATTTGTTTTCATTTAATGCTATAAATTCATTCATTATCTGACTACATTTTATTTTTTCCAGTCTTTATTTTTTTCCCTTTTCTTTTTTTTTAAACGTACTTTATTTTGTTTTTATATTATTGTAAATAAATTCAGGCATTAAAGGAACAAACTGGATCATGTAGTTCTAGCTTAGTAAGCACATAGTAACCTGGATACTCAGGTACTCGCTGAACATTCTTTATAGCTTATATTCAGCTCCAAAGTGAAAATCTTGATTAACTGAGTGGATGTGTAGTCCCTTAATGGATTCACTGAAAACTGAATATGACTTGGTTTCCCCACATTATCTTAAAACTAATCTAGTGCTACCATATAAGTAGATTTGTACTGTTACATAGCTTCAGGCTAACATTTAGCTAGCCTTTATTAACATTATTAGTTGCACTTGCACAAGGACAAAATGTCTTTTAGAAATGTGCAGTCAAATGTCAATAAGGATGACTGATTAGGAAACTACTTTAAAATTGACTTCAAACTGGTGTAGTAACACTGGTGATCCATGAAGTCTGGAAAGACATTTCTCTCCTCATCTACCCGTGACCAGTCGTCTCCTGAGGTGGACAAAAAGAGGCTTAACTAATCACAAAGAAATCCAAAATAACTTACGGCAGCTATGTACATAATGATTCCAGTGGTTAGAAGAAGACTTGTTTTAAGAGGACTCAAACTTATTGAATAAATCCCTAAAACACTTAGAAAAATGAAAATGCAAATGAAAGTGCAGCGAAACAGTGACTGAATGCTAAAACAACTCTTCAGTTGCTTGAAGGCACTGTTGGAAAGGATGGAATTGGAATTTGGGTCGCCCACTTGACAGTCAGGTCTGATCCTTTACACCTACAAATATGGACTTTTTTCCCTTATGAACGAGTCCATTCATGACTATTTTATAAAATGCTGTGATCCTGTGCAGCTCTGTGGAGTCATGTCTGTTTGCAGTAATCATAAAAGTCATATATGTGAACACAAATCAATAGATTCAATTTATGTGACTTTTTAAAGTTTTGGTGTGAAACTAGGTTGTTCATACTGTATTTCAAACCCTATTAATTCTAACATGTATGCTCAATAAAAGCTGTTATTTACATGTGCCTATGATTACATGTTAATCAGTAGTCACTAATTGATAACCATGACATTATCTTATAAAATGACGACAGACAGTCGATGTGCCTTTATCGCAAACACATATATATGGAAAATGATCACTGATCAAATAAGCATTGAAATATAAATATAGCACTCTGCATCACTTCTGCATAAGAGAATGTGGAGAACCCCTGATTTGTAATCCACCCATGAGGGCATCATGCAACACTTGTTAACAAGACCAAATAGAAACCTGACTTCCCCTTCTTCTCATTTTGACAGTGTTGATGCATCTGAGGGGGGAGGGCATGAAGCCAATCACTCACACCCTCCACTGACCTCATAATAATTTCAATGGCCACTTAATCAATAACGGGCAGTTACATTAGTGGAAGCAGGACTCCATCGAGGGCTACGGATTTTTTCCCAACAGGTTATTGTTGTTTTTAATTTTACAATTAGAGATTCTACTGACATGCAAAATGCAAAGCTTGACATGTAAAACTGACATGTTTTATTCATTATTTCTGCTTGTTAAGATTTGATGAATGATATTGATTTGATTATGATATTTTGCCAGCTAGCTTTCATTAAAGAAATCATGTAGTATGTGTTGATCTGTTCAAACATCAGAACCAAAGACCATACAAAGACATCCAAAAAATGATGTTGATTAATGCAATTTATAACCCTAAGGGTATAAAATGTCTCTTTAGTTTCTTCTTCAGTCATCCATAAATATATTCAGCCAATTATGCTGCACACACAGTATGTTTTGTTCAAATCCTTCCAACAGTGTGCAGCTGATTCTTGTTCCAGCTGAATGAATTTGGCTTCACAATGAAACTCAGCTAAATGACACATGCCTATGATACATGATAACCACTATTATACTGTTTATACTGGAAATAAAAATACAAAAAAACATTTCTTCCTACTTCAGTGCACTGAATGCATTGATGAATGGTTGTAAGCCGGTAGGAGTATGTTGGTATGTTGTGATTCAGCACTATGCTGTGCAGTTTAAATTTGAAATGTGTGTTTTTGTGTGTGTGGGCAGGCTTCCTGTGGCCTTTCACAAGGACAAATAATTGTTATTAGTATAGTCATTTATAATAAATAACCTACCCCGCCATTCTATCATATGTCACCGTATGACCCTTCACCTTAATTCTGCCAAGACATGCAAAGCTGGCGAGCCATGGGAATGCTGTAGGACCTGTTGTAACACACTCTGGTTCAGTGGGTGGCAGAATGTGCCGATTTACATTGGTTTGCAACCCGCTACTAATCAATAGAAGAAGCAGCACAAGGCAAGATGGCAAGCTGGAGCAGAGCGGACCAGAGAGCTGGTCAGAGGTTGTCGTCGATCTATATTTCAGAATAGCCAAATAAGTTAGTGAAGTCAAAGAATCAGTAAGTGGGTGAAATAAATTAAGTGTACGTTATCATCTGATGGGGCTTTTACAGAGAGAAATAACCACATAGCCTAAGTGATGATGGTTGACTGATGAAAAATAAAATATCATGGAAGACTTATAGTCTGTGTGCACAACCGAACACATGCACACATCCACACACTCAAACGACCAAGAGACTAGGGCTGGGCAACACTGCAAATTTTGGTATCAATCCGACACCTTCTCTGTTGCTGTCTGCGCCAAGCTGCTTCATTTGTTGGTAGGGGCTTTAAATACTAAACAGTTAAAAACTGGGCTCTTCTGTAAAGATTATTTTATTCACTCTTCCCTTTCCCTCTTCAATTTGCATCTGGTTTGTAATTGGGATGTCCATGTCAAAAATAAAATCTATCTGTATTGCATTATATAATGGTAAACTGGGTTACATACATGGAGTTCATTGCAACTGTAACAGCTGTGTCAATACCAGATTCCTGCCTCACACACTGTCTTTTAAAATCAAATTTGATATGATGTGCCCCTTTTTTTACTTTGAACACCTGCGCCTTTAGAGGTCTCTTCATGGGCCTGTGTGTGTTCATGTGTGTCATTATCCAGGTTTGGAAAATGCCATTTACAAACTACTGATGTTTTACCCATCTTCCACTTTTTACCATCAATTGAAAAAGAAAAAAAGTCTATGATCTGAACTGGGACAGTTTGTTTGCATGAGAAGTTGATTAGGATGAGCAAATATAAGCAGATTTTTTTTTCTTTCACAGCTGCTCAGGCAAGGGACCTTATATACACACACACGCACACGCACCCCCCACCCCCAGACACACACACACACACATTAAATACATAAATTAATTGATATATCTCAGCTTTAGCATTTTTTGATGTTTACCAGAGTTTTCACAGTTTTAAAGCTGTTATGACACCTCCAGGGAGTGGTGTTAAGAGGGAACTCAATGAGATTGAAGGCTGGTGTCATTGAAGGACAAAAAAACAAAAAAACACTGCAAGTTTTAAACTGACCTAGACTAGTTTCAGCATGTACCATTCACTGCACTCTGAACCAAAGAAGGCTCCATGACAATGATGGCGGCCAATAAGGACATGACGGTTGGAAAAAAAGGCCCAGGATATCTTACCAGAGAGGTTTGGGTTCAGGTTGTTGGGTTTTTCAGTGTAAAGATAAGAAAAAAACATGCAACAGCACAGAACAATGGCTGAGAAACATGTTTTTTCCCCCATTGAATTCTGCCTGAAATCCAATCATACACATTTGAAAACATCTAAAAGCTTTCCTCATAAAAAGGACTGTGTTGATGCTTAAAGAGTTTGGACACAAACATGATCAGCAGGCAGGTGCAAGAAGCGATCAGTTGAAACATGAAAAAGTTGTCGTAGCTTCCAACATCTCAGTAATCATATTTCTAAACGGTGCCAATAATCCCATACATTTCCCGTTTAAAATTGTAATTTCACTTTTTCATAGCCTCTGCAATTTCCCTCTGGGATTAATAAAGTGTTTTTCATACATTTGTCTGTTGCGGCTGTGTAATCAATGGATATTTAACGAAACCAGTTTTACTATAAAAATTAAGTTGACTTATGAAGATAATCTGAATCCTTAACTTACTATTTAGGGATGCACTTTTGCAATTTGTGGTCACTAGCAGTCCATGCGAACTGGCGAGAGTAGCTTCATTTCAACATGTGAAGCAGAACATTGGAAGCATCTATCAATTATCCCCACCAGTGACCTATACTGGCAGAACTAACTGTGAGTTTTGAGGCTGCTCCTCCCAGCTGCACCACCGGATGTCACCATGTGGTGTTGAGAGAGAATGAGACAGAGAGATACCACCCTTCTAAAAGTAGTTCACCTGGACTCATTTTAAATAAACATGTCCTGACGTTGGCTGAAATTAATATCTCATTCCAAATCATCCACAGCACGTCTGGGCAGGTTAGAAATATTTTTACACTAGTTAATAAGATCACAGATCCTCATTAACGTAGAAAGTTGTACCTAAAATCAATTTTTAAAACCAAAAATAAGACACTTAAAAGCATAGTTGCTGTAGCAAAATAAAAACAGGAAGCACTGATAACAAACAAACAGATTTCTTTCCAAAATCAAACTATATTATATTAAATTACATTGTGCTGCATCCAATGAGGGATATTTGTGTAATTATAAGAAGTTCTTCACACTATTACACTAAAAGACATGACATTAATAAACAACTTAAGTAATGGCATTCAAATCCTTCTGGAGACCCATATGTAATTCCACTAGGGCTGTCAGTCGATGACAAAAATTTTAATCGCGATGAGTGTCCTGAGTTAACTCGCGATTAATTGCATATTAATCCCAGAATTTCTATTTTTATTATTTTCTTGTTTTTATTTCATTATATTTTTAACGGGATATGTATCATTATATAATACTTATTAAAGCTGTGAGGAAGCCCACATAGATTCTGAACAGATAATTAATCCTGATTTCTTAATATTGTAGTTGCCCTTGTGTGAGGTAGGCTGTCAGAATTGTGATTTCCAAGCTGCATTGAAAGCATCACAGCTGTAAGGCAAGCCAGCTACCCTTCTCCAGAAGTTTAGGTTTCATTTTCTATTACTCAACCCCTGGCCGGTTTGAGTCGCATCCTGCATTATTTGGAGAACTAAGTTGATAAAATACCTCAATCTTGTTCAGAAAACCATCTTGCAGAAGTTTAAAGCTTTAAAACTTTAGAGCTAAACTGTCCATGTAAAAGATCAGTTCTGTGTCCATTTATGCTTCACTCCCTGAAATAACACCAACTGTGCCTGTGTTAATAGTGCGTTAAAAGAATTACCACTGTTAAAGGGAATTTGAATTAAAGCCTTGAGCGTTAACTTTGACAGCCCTAATTTCCACACATACACAATATGACTCTGCATCATACTGACTCAACCACAGTCACTCTTTATTTATTATTCGTATCCATTTAGTGATTGCACCTGTGAACATTTGGAAATACTTTGATCCATTATAATGAACATTTTAACCCCTGATGCCCGTTCATACTAAAAGGAAAAAAAACAACTATCAGCTGTTTATAGCAATCATCTGAATA
The DNA here is from genome assembly GCA_037177055.1 of Atherinosoma microstoma. Taxonomy (NCBI): domain Eukaryota; kingdom Metazoa; phylum Chordata; class Actinopteri; order Atheriniformes; family Atherinidae; genus Atherinosoma; species Atherinosoma microstoma. The sequence continues at coordinate 599 of JBBBVU010058256.1, read as the reverse complement.
CTCAGAGGAGAGTTAAAGGAGTTATTTGGGCCCTTTAATGGTTGTCAATAATGCTCTGTCTCCCCATCACATTTCCCACCTACAGCCACATGCTGCTTCTCTCTGAACTGCAAATGACTCCACACTTCCAGCAGTGGGGTGAACCCACAATAGCCTTACATGTAGTTTGTTACGCATCAGACTTCTTTGCCAAAACCCTTCATCTCAGTCTCACCCAGCTTTGACAGCCATGGGAAATCCATGCTGCAAATTGAAAAAGGCCCAGTGAGACTGGAGTGGCAAGCTATAGATTTCCCTTTTCACACTGCTCAACCAAGAAGTGGCAGTGACACAAGGATTTGAGAGACAATGAGAATCAGAGCATTTCCATGACAGCTAGTAGTTTTGCAAAAAGACAACTTAAACATATTAATGAATGCATTGGTTTCTAAAGAAATGTTCTTGTTTCATTTAGTCATGTCTTGGCTGAGCAGCATTATGTGCCCCCCAAAAATGGAAACTTGAGGATATAAAATGGCTAGATTTTTCCATCAACAAAACTTCTTCTTTCAGGAATATTCCAAGAAGATGATGCTGATATACATATATGTATATATATA
>JBBBVU010058255.1:0-11330 GCA_037177055.1 Atherinosoma microstoma | reverse complement strand
TCATTCATTCATTCATTCATTCATTCATTCATTCACTCATTCATTCATTCATTCATTCATTCATTCATTCATTCATTATACAGCTTATTCCAATTCAGGGTCACGGGGAGGCTGGAGCCTATCCCAGTAATTAGGAGGTGAGAGGCAGGTACACCCTGGACAGGTTGCCAGTCCACCGTAGCACCATCACATTCATTCCGAGGGAGAATTTGTGGTGATCAATCAACCAAACATGCATGTTTTTGGATTGTGGGAAACCAAAGTACCCAGAGAGAACCCACGCATACGTAGAGAAGAGTTGCCTCTTTCGGCTCCCAAGTAACTCTTCATTCACTGATTCACATTCATTGTAATTTAAATCTGGCTTCCAGCTCTCTCTGTGTACCTGGTCTTTACCACTACACTCCCTGTCTTCTAAGAGGCCCTTCCTTCTTTACAAAGTGGTGTGATCCTAGTCTTTCCTCGTGTGTAATTGACCACATGGTGTGCTCATCAAAATAATGTCCCACCCCTTCTAAAGAGTCTGCTCTGTTAGACAGGAATCCGTTCTTCTCGTTCGCTACAAAGAATCAGCTCTTTTAGTTGGCTCATTCATGAACGACACATCACTGCTGAGCACTGAGAGAGCAAAGCAGCGAAAGGAAAGAACTGGTAGCCGGTGTTCTGTGGAAACATCCTACCGCATGGTGGATTTAGGTTTATCTGTTCTACCCTATCAGAACAGAATACTGCACGTATTTTTTATACAATTCACAGTTTTATGTGATCCAAAATAGTTTAAAGATCATTCATCCACATATTTGTGGATGATTGATCCTAAAGTACGCTATAGGTACAGTCTCAAGAAATAATCTCACAGGCGTTCAAAATGTCATGTCCTCAACCAACAGAACTATGACCTTTCCGTGTTGTTTGCATGCGTAGAAGGCAAAGGTAGAAGGTTTCGATGGGTAGGGTGAAATGTTTCAGTTCAACATTCACAGAAAAACAAACATCTTCAATGAATGTGTTCTTTTGAATTAGTTTGTGCACACCACTGGTTATTTTCAGGCAATCAAGAACATGTTCACCCCGTGCTCTGATCTGCAATGCCCTCCACTTCATGATGCATACAACTTCCAAGGTGGCTGTAATGTCCAATAAAACCCCGGCATACTTTCGACGTCTATTACTAAACAATAGGAGGGGTACATTGAAGTGAAAAAGAAAGGAATGAAGATTTGAAGCAGTAGAAAGATGCTAGTAATGTTTTTTAAATATTGTGACAGATGATAAAATGGGTGCAAGCTCATGAATCAGAATTATCTGCCATCCCGTCCTTCCTCCTTATAGGCCAAAGACACTAGACTTTGTGCTACACAATGACATGGACAATTAACATTTTACTACGTGTCACTACATCCCGATGTAGATGTTCCACGTGTCTTCGTATCCTGAACAATTTAAAGACACAAAAGAAGTTTAACAATGTTGATTTGGCAACAAGCTTTCCTTGCGAGTTCATACTGAGGCTTCAGTTCACCGACTGGACACAAAAAAAACCCATGCCAGCACCCATCCTACACAAGTTCTTTAACTTCTATTTGCATACCCCTGCCAGGATCAGAAAACTCATAATATTAAACTGCAGCAGGGGTCAGGACGGAAAATTGGTAGATTTAGGGGCTAGTAAACTCAGTCAATTACAACGGAAGTTTAGGAAACCTCCTCCCTATCATCATTTTGATGCTAAAAAAGATCAGTCTGCATGCAACCAGTTTTTAAACCAATAACCCAACATTCAAAAGCACTTCACACTGTGGTAGGTCAGATGTGCAGGACTAGCTGTTTCGGTCTCTAGTGAAAATTGTGCATTTGATACCAGAACTGTTTAACAGCTGTTATCTTTGTATTGAAACATTAGCATGTCGTTACCCTTTACAACAACCAATTTTTTGTGTAGATATTCTTGGAACTAGTATATTTTCTGGTCTGGTCGGCTACTGGGAAAGTCCTCAGACAATTCTCCAATGGAAAAGCAAGGCAAGGCAGGTTTATTTGTACAGTTCTTTAGATAAAACATTAAAAGCATTACAACAACATGCAAAAGACACATTAACCCCCATATATTCGGGTCATCAGAGGACAGAAAAGCCCACTTACAATAAAAGCTATAAAAAATACAGAAAAATATTTTCCCCACTTTTTTTTGCTCAGATGTTTCAATCATTTTCAATCCTTATTGAAAAAGTCCAAATATGTAATCATTCAAACAGTTTTTAACCCTTTAAATTACCATTTTCTAACAGTCAGATTTTTATGAAATAAAAAACAGAGAAAATTTTGTTTTTTTCCCGGTACATTTTGGGTGGTTGGGGATTTTATGTGAAGATCAGTTTTAAACAAACTAAAAATGAGTAGCATTGAAAAATCACAGGTGTTTCGATCATAAGTCTATAATAGGAAAATGCCACCATGTCATGGTAACCAGTAAAAATGACAGATTTTACAATTTTTCTCTAAAATAAAACCTCGACAGTAGAAGAGGCATGATTATATTGTGTTATGGCTGAGAGATAAAAAATTTTGGTTTTAATTGGAGTCAATGGGACTTTTTGTCCTTATATGACCTGAAATGAGAATTGCAAAAAAAAAATCATGTTTTGTGTTTTTTATTTTATAAAAAAAGTGACTTTGTGTTAGAAAATTGGCATTTAAATGTTTTTTAAAAATTATTTGATTTATTTTATGTTATGTATGATTAATTGAATTTGAAACATCTGAACAAAAAAAAAAGTGTAAAATATATTTTTTTTGTAATTTTTTTATAGCAGTTTTTGGAGGGGACTTTTTTGTCCTCCAATGACCTGAAAGGGAAGTAAAGAGAAACACTTTATTACAAAAATAAATCGTCCCATATGGGGCAACACACCAAAAATGGTTGCCAAACGTGTAAAAAGAGCTGAAAAGATTAAAAAGTCCCTGATTACCTATGAAGGTTAAATAGGAGAATTAAAAGAAAGCATAAATAAATTGAACGAGCTAAAATAGAGAGAAGCGGAAAAGAAAGACGAGCGGACGAGATACATAGTGAGGAGGAAGAAATAAACAGATGCTAATGGAATGATTGGTTGGAGTGATATGTTTCCTGTTTCTGGTCTTTGTGAGAACACGGGCAGCAGCATTCTGGACTAGTCGCAGTCGTCTTCATGATCTTTTAGAGAGACCTGAAAAAAATCCATTACAGTACTCAAGACTACTGAAAATTGATGAAGTCTTTCTGAATCTTGTTGAGCCGTCGGTCCCCTTATTCTAGATATATTCTTCGGGGTTGTTTCAGAAGTGGAATATATTTTTTCTCTTTTTCATTACTTTCCATCACATCGACTAATTGCTGCAAAATTGGGAAACTCAAATGTAATTTGCTCACTTTGCCTCTGGAGCAATGGTCGTTGGTGCACAGCGAAGCCAGTGGAAAACAGGGCCACAATCACCTGGGATAAGATCAGATCGGACAGGTTATGGCCAGACCACACACACACATCCCAAAAGCTTGTCTTCAGATGAAAACATGTTCTTCAAAGGTCATCATTCTGCCTCTTTAAGATGGGTCAGTATCCATCTGCCCCAGTAGGGTCATTGATTTGGGGCATGTCTTGCTTGTAAATGTTTCCAGATCTAAGCCCAACTTTTGAAGCAGAACTAATATTTGGAAATAATGAAAGATATCAACACATCGGCCAGAGCTTTTATTCTATTGAAACTGTGACACCGATCCCTTCTGATGGTACGGCTGCCACGTTGTTCAAAGCATGGCAGTGTTTCATCTCTCGCCCCTCCAAACCTTTACACGTCATTCATGCCGTTGAAACTCTCAGGTTATGATCAGTTCAGGGTTCAGATGATGACAGACCACTCCACTGAATTACATCAGACGTAGGGCATCATGATCACCCAGTCGTCTAAAATAAATATTACGTAGTCTGATCCTGACAGGCTGAAGTAAAGATATTTCCAGGTTAATGAACCTGGTGTAAAATGAAGATTGTGTTGAGTATTTTTCATCTAAAAAAATAAATATTCCATCCCTCCTGCATCTCGTGATGTTTGACATGTTGACTTATTCAGATTTGCTTCCTTTCACTGTCGACAGACTGGAAAATGATGAGAAATTATAGCTTTACGATGCTAACCGGCATAAAAAACCCACTTGTTTTTGTCACAATATGCTAATCAGGCTGTGTTGTGTTCTGGAGGGAGAATGATCTGCAGAGCTTTTCTTGTGCAAACAACTTTTCATTTGGATGGGAATTTAATGCGCAGGCCTGTTTTCTGTACCTGGAAGTTTCTCACCTTATTTTCTCCTCTCCTGCTGGCCACTAAAGCAGATCCCCTGCAGAAACCAGGGGCAAGTGCCTTGCTTGGTGGCAGCTCAGCAGCATTTTCAGGTAATTTGGCCTCAAGAACTAATGCAGAAATTGCCTTTGATGATGGCTACCACGGTTTTTATGTAAAGCAGCGTATGGCAGTATGCCTCATATCACTTACCTTACAGACATGCCACATATTGAATATTATACAAAGCTATGCAAAAAGTGAGTCACTGTTTGAAAGAGGTTGTTTTTGGAAAAGTTTTATTGACAGTAGGCTAGCCAGGATTAGAGTAAATACTGCATATACTTATTTGAGTGATATTTACATAAATGCATTACTCACATATCTACCAAACTAAGGAGGGGGTGCGTAAATAAACCAAACAAGAACATCACATGAGGAATGCAATCGATCTGTTCAGCCAACACTTCCTTCTCTAGAGGTGATGGCTGGCTGATGAGTTGACTCATGTTTAAAGTCTGGACAGATTTGTTTTTTCCCTAAAAAAAATACTAGAATGCTGATTTAATACCTTTTAAAACGTCAGCATGTTGAAAGCCACATCTCACATATCATCAGCCTATATGTGTTTATTGTTGATGTGCTATGATTGTAAATAAGCCTGACCTATGGGTCTAATTTGGAAATAAACATGGTTTTTATTTTGGCACCTACCTCAGGTCACATTAAAAAAGGTGAGAGAGAATTAAAGAGGTAACATTAATAGATGATTACATACTTTGAATAATGAAAATGTAGAGAACAAAAAGACAAATTGTGTTTATTCATTTAAAAATGATTATTTTGTTTCAGTTAATCCAAAGTAACTATAACCACTAACAGGTTTGCTTGTTTGAGGGTCCTGTCGCGCAAGTGCAGGTTATGGAAATATGCATTATAAAATCATGGGTTCAAGTTTGCTTTCCATGGCTCTGTTATGGATCTATTGGAAAATTAAGACCATTCTCATATGCTTGCTTGCTAAACACACTGGACTAGTGCCCACTCTGACAAATCTGTCTGCCCAAATTTACACATCTACTATCAGTTTTTGATCATTTTTGTCCAGGCTACTTGCACAGTTTTGCTTTCTTAGGGGAACAATGCTAAATAATTGTCTATGAAACAGAAAATAAAATAAAATAATAATAATAATAAGCAGACTTTCTCCAAAACTTAAAGGGTTCCTCCAACTAACACTTTAATACGGAAGCTAACCTTGTTTTCTATCTTATTACTTCCAGATAATTGAATCATTATTTTCAAAATATTAAATGAAACAGAAGGTTTTTCTTTGTTGAACTTCAGGAAAGCCATGACCAGGAAGTGAAAACGTTGCCGCAGTTAGGTGCTCATCATGATCCTAATAAAACAAAACTTAAACTTAAAACCTGTTACATTATGCTGTTATTAAAGGTCAATTTCTAAGGATAAAAAGAAAATGTAACTTATCACTTGAATCCGAGCTTTGTTGTTGTGAGATAACAGAATAATTAACTTGTGATTTTGAGAAAATACCTAAAAATTAAGTCATTGTAGGAATGGCAAGTCTACAACTGTGTTACTGAGTTTTGCAAAGATTTGAAAAAAAAACTTTTTGACTTGTGATAAAACTAAAAATTTGATTAAATATTCTGTCATTGTAGTTCAAAACAATACACATAAAGATATAAGAGTTTCAAAGAATAGGTCCTATCTTTGTGCTTCCATACATTAGTAATGTTAGGAATTATAGTTAATTGAAAGAAGAAAAAAGATACAGATTAAATTCTAGATAGTATTTCAGACTTCTAAATCTCAGGGTTCCTGAATGTCGACAATATTAGGAGTTATTTTCATCTTGAGTTTAGAAATTTTACAGAAATATGAAATGATTCATATTTTACCTGCTTACATGCTGATAGACCCTCAATTTCTGCAAAACCCAGAGATTTTTCAACTCCCAGCTCTTTATCTTTTGCATTTTGAAGATGTGGACGATAAAATGGCGTAAACGGTTGCATGACTTCATGTCAGCAGATTCATCTGGGAATCTTTGCAGTTTGTCAGGTAGCGTGGGAATATACAGGCAGCGGTGGCTTCGCTGTAAAATTTGACGAAAAAGAAGGGCACACGAACACCTTTTAACGTAGGATTTTCGGTTTTTGAATGTACAACAGTCACCTCCCAAACCTGTCACCACCAAGTCATCTCTACTTCCTGCTTTTTACAAGAATACCTTTTTTCCTCCTCTAGCTCTTTACCACTGTCAGCCTTGAAACTTGAAACATCTCTCTTTGAGCATATGATTTCCTCTCTCCTGCTGTACCTTCCCTTCCCTTTGATTCCGCCTCCATCACCCTCCCCTCAGCATGCTGATGATGCACAGTCTGTCAGCATCGTGCCGACTGACTGACACCACAGATCCACCGATCTGGGGGATGGTTGGGCATGACCAAGGGGCTTCATTTATCAAAATAATCCTTTAGTTTGATTTTTGCAAATTGCATTGATGGAGTATTTAAAAGAAACGGGATCTGTTTCCCTGACTAAATCCCAATGTTTCACTCAGTCATGCAACCTGCAGAATTTACTCATAAATCTCAGCGTTGACTCATAAATGGATGATTTTTTTAAATGTGGCCCTTTAAAAAAGCTTTTCTCTTATTTTTCTCAGCTGGAATGTTATCAGTTTCTACTGTTTTGTTGAGCCAGTGGTGTGGAGCAGCACTGAAATCCCTCACTGACTCGTATCGTTTTACAGTTACGCACCTAAACTGTAGTGTCAGAATAATAAACATCCATCTGGGATACTCAAACTGAGCTTTCTGTCTCTTTCTTTGGTTTTAGAAAGATTTTCTTTTGCATTCAGTTTGAGAAATTAATAATGAATGACCTTTACTGATCTATATTCACAAATGAAAGGGGTTGGATCAAAGACATGAGACCAGGACAGCTTCTAACATTCCCCTCGTCGCATTGACCTGTGGTGGCTCGTACCAGTCACATGAGAATTGCGTGTTATGTTTCTGGAACCCACAGCTACATATCAGATGCACATTCCTTAGCCAAAAGCAGCTTCAATGCAGGTTATGTAACTACTGTAATTAACACCAAACAATGTTTTTTTAAATGTACATCCCAACTCTAACCTGGTATTTCATGTTGTAACCAAAGAAAAAAGTGAACAAACAGCAGGGACAGGACTTACCAGAGTGAAACAATGATACCCAAAATAAAAGAAGTGAACAAGAATAGTTTCCTGTAGGAGTCCAACATGCCTCTGTGGTAAAAGTAAGATATTCTAGATCTCCTGCCACCTCTCAGTCCCTCTTATAAATTCTTTATATAAGTGTTCATTGTTTGGAGAAGCACAGGCATGACTGAAAAATCTGTTGAGCAAATGTCAAAACCAAAAAAGGAAAAAGAAAAGTGATATAGTAACATACAGAGAGCAAACAGTATATAACCATTACTGAGGTGGCGAGTCCCAATGACCTTGTACCTGCTGACGTGGACAGCAACATGAATATCTGCAATATCTGCGTATCTTCTTTTGAGATCTTATTCGAAGTAATTCTGTTTTTCATATTAGTCAGACTGACATCGGAGCATGAATGTAAACTATGATTCATCTGCAGAAACCTTTAATAACTGGTAATCAACACTGGAATATAAAACACAAATCTGGTTATAATTAGTTATCAAAACTTTTTTGCTCTCGTTTCCCTGATCAGAGCAAATAATGTTACATTTCACAGTATCTCCCAAATTAGTCATTAACTCTCAGCAACACACCTGTTCAAATTAAAACGTTCTCCAACAACTTGTCAGCTTCTGCACCAGCCTGTTAGTGAACCATTGATTTGAGTCAGGTGTGTTGCAGCAAATAAACACCTAAAACCTGCAGGACTGTAGCCCTCGAGGCCCAGAGTTGGTGACCCCTGGTCTGAGGTAAGCAAATGGCAAAGGTGTGATGATTAACTCTGCTTAGTTTTTCTTTTTTATCCAAGCAGATTTCTGGTTTCCTTCGTTGTATACCAGGGATCCTCCATCCTGGTTCTCGAGGGCCGGTGTCCTGCAGGTTTCAGAAGTTCCCCTGCTGCAACACACCTGATTCAGACTTAATGTTGAGCTCTGCACAAGTCTGTTAATTACCCATTGATTTGAATCAGGTATGTTGGAGCAGGGAAACACCTAAAACCTGCAGGTCACCGGCCCTCGAGGACCAGGATTGAGAATCCCTGGTATACAACAAAGGAAACCAGAGGTCTGCTTGGATAAAAAAGAAAAATGAACCTTAGGCCAGGGATCACCAACTCCGATCCTCGAGGGACAGGTTTTAGATGTTTCCATGATCCAACTCACCTGATTCAAATGAAATAGATCTATCAGTCTGTCTAGTTCGGCACAATGACCCATTACTTTAAATCAGGAGGGTTGGATCAGGGAAACATCTAAAACTTGCAGGATACCGGCCCCGGAGGACCAGGGTTGAGGATCCCTGTTGTATACCAGTCCACCACCCCCATGAGTGTTGGAGAGTCATGTCCTGCACCTTCATAGTCTTTGCAGGCCATGGTCTATGCCAGATCTATTAAACTCTGTCCTTCAAGGGCCACAGTCCTGCATGTTTTAGATGTTTCCGCTCCAACACACCTGATTCAAATAAAATGGATCCATCAGCCAGTCTAATTCTGCACATTGACTCACTGGTTTCAGTCAGGGTTGTTGGAGTAGGGAAACACCTAAAACCTTCAGGATGGTGGCCCTCAAGGGACCAAGTTGAATAGCCCTTGTCTGTGCCCTGTATTCAAGTGCTGTTATTTTGTCCAGATACTGGTAACATATGGTGACCGCCTTCTGCACTCACTAGCAGTGACTTTGATTCTTGACTCACGAGGTGCATAAACATTTGTCAGCCAGCAGTATGTAGCATTAAATTATTTCGTTCAATAAATAAATGATCACGTACATATTTGTTCTCTTGTTTGTTTAACTTGGATCTTATTTTAGAACTCGTCTGAAACGATGTTTTAGGTTACTTTTATGCAGTCATTCTCAAAAATATTTAAGGAGTCATACATCTTTTAAGCACCACTCTAATAACAAGCTGTTCTGTTGAATATCTGCTGAATTAGCATAACACTGCTTCCTCCAAGGCGACGCTGAAATATTAACCAGTCATCCCAAATAGTGGAGAACTGATTAACATTTCAGGGTGGCCTGATTCCCAAACAGCATATGAGACCAATGTTTGCACAATTTGGAGACTGCAACAGACTTTGAACATATTTTTTTTGCTGAATCTTATCACTTGTCAGCGGGTAAAACTCAGGTCTGGGTTAATAGTGGAAGGGGAGGGTAGAGGAAAGTTTGAGCTAATTCGCCTAATTCTGAACTTTCCTCAAACACTAACTCCTTTATCAAAAGTCTAAAATAGATTTTGGGAAGCTCAGGTCCTGCAGCTTTACCTTTTTAGACACAGTTTGTAATAATCATTGTTCTCCTTCGTTTTTGTTTGTTTTTTCTTTAACCTTCAGTCTCAATTTTTTTTTCCAATGAGACATGAATTCTTATTACAGGCTCCTGGCTGATACTTTGTAAGAGGATCCATGCAATATAAAACTACCTTTTCTCCAGTTAAATGTCACAGAATCCCATTAAAGTGCTTCGACTGGTTAGAGGTGAGTATTGACTCTGAGTGTTATTGTTATTTTGCCATCTGAAGAAGTTGACATATTTTAAATGTCATTTTCAGTGCAGCCTCTTTTCACCCATTCCCATTCATTAATCTGTCCAGTTAATCCAATCAGGCATTTCTCTGACATCAGGGACCATTTTTGGTGTGAAAGGCTCTGGATCTCTAAAGCCAATTACCGGCAGACAGCAGAATTATCACGGTTAGTTTCCCGTGGATGGTGTGCTGTCGGTGAGCCAAAGGAAACACAGGGTAGAAATGATCCTGTCAAGACTCTGCTGCAGCTTCAGCAGGCTTACCTGCAGCCCTGCCCAGACACATAAAGCCTCTGATGTGTCCACAAGTTCGAGCCGAGCCTCGGTTTGGTGCCAAGATGGAGCACATGCTTATCCCCATTAGTGTCTCTTCACTGCTCCTGAAAACAGATAGAAGGAGACTCACTTTTCTACCCATACTGACACCCATCAGCTTATAGGACATGCCAACAGATTCTCTTGGAAAACAGATTTAATTGAAACGTGTGACATGGCTGCATTTTTGACAAGTTTTACCGTTTAAAGCTGAAGAGCTTCTGAAGCTCATTTACTCCACAATGGTTTCTTTTTAGTGTCAATCATGATGTGTTGGTCCCAGTATTGTATTTTGTCTTTGTGTGAATCATAAGCTTTGAAGATAGTTTCACTCAGTATTCTAATAGCTGTTTCAGAGCCTAGATAATACCTATACACCTTCTTCCAGATAATTCTGCATAACAGTTTCAAAACATTAATAAAGTTGCAAGGAGCTGAAAATATTCACCTGTTGTTTTTTCTACATAATTTTTCTAAAAACAAATTTAAAAAAACAATCTTCCAGATCCAGTTCCATGTCAACAGAGTTGGTTTTTCTCCATTTAAACCCAGAGCTGCCACAGATTCAGTGGGGTTTCTGCAGCATGTCTTTACTGCAAAAGGCACACTTCTTCCTTTTATACCATGGCACCACCTTGCTGATGTGGCAGCCTTGTTGGGACACCGTTTCCATCCACCAACCATCCTGAACTCCGTCCAGAGTAACGCAGCATTCATTAACTAGTTGAAAAAGAGTCTTCGTGTATTTCTGAGCCCAATGCAAATGTTTCTCTTTGTGAGCATTGGTTAAGGGAAACCCAAGTACAGCTTTAAGTACAACTTTAGCCACTGGAGTATCCTGCATGTAGAAAGTAGAAAGTAGAAAATGTAAGATAGATAGATAGATAGATAGATAGATAGATAGATAGATAGACAGACAGACAGACAGACAGACAGACAGACAGACA
>JBBBVU010058254.1:0-11359 GCA_037177055.1 Atherinosoma microstoma | reverse complement strand
ATATATAACTGTATTCCTCCTGCTCGTCAGGACAAAAAAGTAACCAAAAAAGAATATATATATATATATATATATATATCTTGTGTACATTTATTGCAGGTTGTTGTTATAAAAGGAATGAAGACAAAGCAGTTTAAGTTTATTTGTTCAGTTATCAGTCAACAAATTTATCCATCGGTTTATTGAACATTTTGTTCTGTCCTTCCAGTAAGTAAGGAGTCTCTGGGAAATAAGATTTATAAAAATGTGTTTGTACAGCTGCTCATCAGGTCTAATAAATGTAAATTCTGGTGTCTATTCATGTAAAATAAAAAGGTTTTTACCCCGAAACATCAGTCATTAGAAGTAAATACTCATCATGCTCTAAATAAATCACTGGAGCTGTTTTTATTGAGCATTGATTAAAATGCACCACCTCATCTTTTGATTCCCAGAAGAAGCTGCAATAGCACAAAGACCAGGCTGGAAATAGATGCCAAAAAGGGAATAAAAACAGAATAAAATGCAAGAAGTAAACTTATAGTGTGAAGAATGAACTCTTATTAGTGTGATATTCATTAAGGACTGTTTAGATCAGGGGGTGTCAAACATATGGCCTGGGGGCCAAAACCGGCCGACCAGTGGGCTCGATCTGGCCCACGGGATGAACATGGTCAATGTTAAAATGATATATAAGATATTAACAGCATTTTTTTTAAATATAAGTAACTCATTCCTAATGCGCTTTTATTTTTTAAATATAAAACATTTCCAAAGCAAGGGGATGATTTCTTCTATCTTTCTGACTTCAGTTTGTATTATGCGCTGAGTCAGCTCAGGTGGTCAGGATTGCTACACACACATGTGGAAATCTACATGCATACATTCATAATCACTTCTACATCTGGAAAAGTGGGAAATTCTGGATTTTTTCTGTTCCTGGGAAACCTGGGATTAAATGTTTTTCTGATCTTGTAAATCCATTTTGATTTGGAAGTTTCAAAGCATGAGTAAATATATAATATCTAAACAAAAATTACATGTAAATATAACATAAGAATATGAAATATTTTATATGTGAAGTTTAAAAAGATAATTAGTTTGATAAATATATACTCAAATATATATATATAAAAATATTTATTTTCAATATATATATATTAAAAATATTAGAAAAAATAAATACATAGAGTAAAATATGTAAATAATAAGTACGGTCCATTGACCATTTGTTTCTCAATGTACGTATTAGATGTTTCCAACTACAGAACACCTGATTCTGATTAATTGAACTACTTGTCCAGTTTCTGAAGCCTGTTATTGATCCATTCCTTTCAACCAGGTGTGTTAAAGTACGCAAACATCTAAAACATGCTGGGCAGGAGTCTGAGCACAAGGATTCAGAAACACTGATCTAGTCACTACAGTGATTCTTAACCATAGGGCCGTGAACCATGCTTGGGCCTCGAGTGCCACCTGGAGGGCCACAAAAACATTTCCTATTTTTCACTGGTGGGCCGCGAGGGCCGTGAAGGCTGCGCATGAAGCTAAATTGCAATAAAGTCTCCCACCACTTGGTGGTGGTAATCTGTCTGTTAGTTGTTCAACAAACCCCAATAAGCAGAAGAAGACACTCAGCTAGCCGCTAGCCTGTAGCGAAAGTTATGAAGAAGTAATGGAGACAAAATTGGTCCCCAACCCCCCTAAAACGCAAAAATATAGCACAAGAACAATCCAATTAGGTACAGTTTTATAAACGGATGTGACAAGGCAGAGCCGAGAGGTTTGTATGGAGTGTTAGCTAACGCTAGCTAGCATCTAGTAACCAGACACCAACATGGAGTGTTAGCTAACGCTAGCTAGCATCTAGTAACCAGACACCAAGTTTTAACAAACAAACAAAAAAGAAAATTAGCTACAGATGCAAAATATATCTGTCATGTCTATCAACTCTTAAGATTGTAAGTCTCTTAAAACTCTTAAAAATTGTAAGAAACATTTATTAAATACATAAATTAATGTATTTAAATGTATTTTGCATATATGTAAATATTCGATTTATCTATAAATTGATTTATTTCTTTCTATCTAATTTGAACGTAGAATTGTTTGAATATATTTATTTATTTTATTGATCAAATTGCCATATTTTTCCATCATTTTCTTTCCAAGTCCCTTTTTTTTGCTGTAGTAAAATCTAATACATAATTTATTTTGTCTATAAGACTTGTAGCCTTTAAATTTGTTCTTCTATGAATTATCAACATATCAGGCCTCTTGTTTTATGTGGAGTGTCACATACATGTGATAAATGTCTGTGATGATGTCATCATGTCATACTTTACAAGGTTTTAGCTGTTAAACTGTAAGCAGATGTGGTTTAGTTATTGAATATAAATTAAACTTAGTGTGACCAGTTAAACCAATACGGTGTTTGAATGGGTCCTGGACCAGTTTGTACTGGAAAAGTTGGGCCCCATTTTATAAAAGGTTAAGATCCTGATCTAGTCTATTAAAGATTGATGCATGAATCCTGCAGAGACGTCAGTCCTTTAATTCTCCACATCTTCTGTACGTGATAACAGGCCGACTTCTCATCTGTCTTAATGTGATTTCTGGCTTTGTTGCAGTTTTTTAATCAATATTTGAAGTGTTGACTTTTAATCTTTCTTCATTGGCTCCAAATGCTATTATATGCAAATATAAATTGCAACTGGCTGCAGGGTGGTGTGGTGGTTAGCACTGCAACCTCACAGCAAGAAGGTTGCTGGTTCAATCCTCGGCAGTTTGCATGTTCACCCCGTGTATGTGTGGGTTCTCTCTGGGTACTCTGGCTTCTTCCCACAGTCCAAAGACATGCATGACAGGCTAATTGCTTTCTCTAAAATTGAGTGTGAATGATTGTTTGTCTCTCTGGCCCTGCAATGGACGACCTGTACCCTGCTACTGGCCGGGATAGGCTCCAGCCCTCTGCGACCCTGAATTGGACTAAGTGCCGCCCCAAACACTGATGTGTTTTGGTTGAATTGTTAAAGTATTACAGTGGATGTAAACTTGTTTTACACTTCCATAGAACTTAAACTTTGTATCAAGTTCTATTTATGATGGCCCAGTGCTGTAGGCCATGGGACACAAGTCTGACACTCATCCACATTTGCTACTTTCTTTTATTCTTTATTGTAATAAAGGGCAGCGGAATGATCCAACCAGGCTGTAATAAGGAAACTTAGCTTTACTAGATAGGCAGGTAGGGCTTTTCCAAGCAGCTGCAAATGATAAAAAGACACTTTTGACTAGGGCTGGGTATCATCACTATTTTCCTAAATCGATTCTATTCGATTCACAACAGTCTATTTCAATTAGATTTTGATGTAATTTGATTTGATTCGATTCATTTACAGCTATTTATGTAACAATATCTATTTTTCTTGAATTCTCAGGTAACAATTTTTATAAAACACTGAGCATGATAATGAAATTGCATGATAATCAAAATCAGTTATGTGGGATTAATCAGATAGTTGTAATAATCCAATATGATGCATCAACGTTGCACTTCCGAAATACCAGAACAATACATTGTTTCTCCGAATTTACGGCCTGAAATGCTGTGATGGAAAACAAAAGGTTTATTCCTTTTTTTGTAATTCTATGATGGTAAAAACTTCTTCCTACTTTACATAAAAAGTCTTCTCAAATCATCTTGACATTGTTGTTTGTCCAACAGTAATTTCATTCACATGTTTTGTTTCTATATTTATTTTTCTATTTTTATTTATTTGTTTGAAATCTATTTGTTCAAAATAAAGGTCGATATTTCATATTGATGTCTCTGTGAAAAACCCGTAATGAAAATGAGCTGTGATGACTACATGTGGTTGCATTAATGGTTTATGGTTGACCATTTATGGACACTCGCTGCTCTTTGATATCAGTTTAATTCAGAAACTTAACTCTGTTTTAATACCTGAAAGAGACCATTCTTTCACTCCACAAATGTTAGATTTGAATAGATTTTTATTTAAAATAAAAAATAATATACAAACAAAACAGAAACAAGATACATTCATGAGGTTGGCTGACAGTAAGAGTAGGCCTCTAGGATCTTCTGATCAGGGTTTGCTGGTTGTCTCTCAATCAACTGAGAATAAAAGGTGACTCAGCATTTCAGGTTGATGCCCCGAAACTTTGAAACTCTCCTGCTGGATTTAAGTTCTGTGTGCTCCATGGACACATATGAAAAGCAGCTCAAGGTCTATTAATTTAAATTGAATTTAATATGATTGTTTAATTTTAGTTTCATATTATCTTTTATTTTCCCAGTTCTTAAATTTATTTCTAAGCTGTCATGCATTATATTTTTATTTGTGTTTTCTTATTATATATGAATTACTTTGTGACATCTGCTTTTGAAAAGTGCTATATGAAAAATGTTTACGTAGTAATATAAATATGATTTGAATAAGAATTTAATATCCAAAAAAGGGAGTCGTAGATGTTTAAAACTTGTTGAGATCTCACCCCGTATATTAAAAGAACATTTCAAATTAACCTGGCCACCGAGTTCTCATGAAGATGCTACAGAAGAGAGCAGGAAGTTTCCCTCAGCATCTTCAGGACTATCCATGCATTCATGAGCCTTCCCATCACAGCCCCTGCATAGAACAAAGCCAGAACCATTGCCAAAGCCGACAGAAAATGCTTTTCATCATGAAGAGTCACTTCAAAATCTTTAAAAACTTTAATTCAAAAATATTTAAAAACTCAGTTTGTTTGACTTTCAGTGTTTCTTCATGTCCTACAGTTTCATCCTGCTTTTATATATATATATATATATTTATATTTTATATTTTATTATATATATATATATTTTTGCATGTGTGTTTTTCTGCTGTAGCATTGAAATTTCCCAGTCTGGGATAATTAAAGTACATTCTAATTCTGATTTATGCAATATCTTGCTCATGTTATAGTTCAGACCATTTCATTTTGCACTGTTCATTCTGTGGTTCTGTATGTTCTGTGGTTTTATAGCAGTTTTCCAAACACAATAAATGTAGCAATATTTCATATTGTTCAATGTTAAAACATGTCAGAGTTTTTTGTACCTGTCTCAACAACATGCTTGTGACACTGCTCTTTCTTTAAAATGCTTTTTGCACCCAAAACACGAGAACAAACATCCAGGTTTTCCTTACACATTAAACAAGTGGCTTGACTTTTCTTTGCTGGAAGATATTTGACAAACACTTGTGTATTTCTTGGGACTGCAGCCCGTAGATGACAGGGTTGAGGCTGCCGGGAACAATGTTAAAAAGAATGATTGCAATCTTCCTGTACTCTGCCAGATGGGGGAAACGATGCAAAATAATGAAAATGATCCCACTCACAAGCATGATCAGGTAAAGGCTCAGGTGAGTGCTGCAGGTCTTTAAGGCCTTACTGTTTAAAGACTTGCTCTTACTGGTTATACACGCTGCTGTGATTTTAGAATAAGTGAGGACAATACTGCCGATAGAAGATGAGAGCAGCACAGATGAGAAAACCAGGCCATAGAGGTTATTGATGAACACATTCTCACAGGACAGTTTGTAAATAGAGACGTTGTCACAGTATGGGTTTGTGATCAGAGTCCTGCACCGGTTCAGTCGTACGGTCAGACCAAGCAGAACTCCGACCAAGACGAAGCCCACTCCCCAGGCAGAAATACTCAGCTTTATCACCATTTTTTCAGTCATGATGGTGTTGTATCGCAGGGGCTGGCAGATGGCCACATATCTGTCGAAAGCCATGATCATGAGGACTGTGTGAGCGTTGGTGCCGTACAAGTGTGCAGTAAATGCTTGGGTTACACACTCGTAGAAGTGAATGAGGCGCTCAGAGGTGGGGAGTGCCAGGTCTGCCATCAACCGGGGAACAAGGAGAGAGTTTCCCATGATGTCGTTGATCGGCAAGTTACAGAAGAGGAGATACATGGGCTGGTGCAGGCTTTTCTCTGCCCAGATTAAGATTAGAATCCCTAGGTTTGCAGTCAGAATGAACATATAGCTCAACAGCAGAACGAGGAAGACCGGATATTTGTTCGATGGTGTGATTTTCAGTTCCTCGAGTTGAAGTATGAGGCTGTTGTATGTATAATTTTCCATCTGGGCTACAAAACAAAACAAGAGACAGAGAGAGAGGAAAACTGTAAAATAGATTAAATAGTTATTTAGAAAAATATACAATCACCTGCAAAAATGAACAAACATTAACAAATATTTGAGTCCAACTCAGAAAAATTGATGAATCAGATGAATATTATTTATACAAATATTAAATAATAATATTGTTTCAGGTCCCATTTCAGTATCCTGCCCAATGTTGAATTTAATTTTGCAGCTATTGCACCTTACAAATGAACGTGTTCAAGATCAATAAAACCATAATAACCTGTCTTCTGTGAGCACAGCAGTGTTCAGGTCTTTGGTTTGCCCTTCTAAAGTCTCCCATGTTGGTCTGTTATATTAAGATTACTCCCTCTGGGATAACAATGATTCATACCAGAGAAAACATGAAGTAATGTTTATGGATATAACCCTTTCAGCCCTGATGCAATATACTGTATGTATGTTTTTGTTCCTCAAGCCTGATGAAATGTGAGCTTTACTTATAAACAAACGCAAACATTTTTTTAATTTTATTAAAACAATAGAAAAGCAAGAAATTAGAAAAATCAATAAACTCTCCCAGAGAAGTAAAGAAAAAATACCTAATGCTCAAATCTGAATACAAACAATGGAATTTTTTCTGAAATTCACCTCATTATTGAATGGAAAGGCAAACTCAATAAAGACTGCTACAAGCAGTAATTTTAATCACAAAGAATCCAATATATCAACAGTTTATGTTTTTTAATACACTTATTAATCCTTCTTCTAGAGTTTTAACCAGGACATAGAGATCTGAACACATCACACCAGTTTTAAAGTCTTCACACTGGCTTCCAGTTTATACTGGTTTCCTGTCAGTCAGAGGATAGATTTTTAAAACACTTCTAATTGTTTATAAATCCCAGAACGGTTTAGGCCCAGAATACATCTGTGATATGTTCAGAGAATATAAACCTTAGCTAGGCTAGTTACATAATGCTACTTTAGCTCATAACCAGATAATCCAATTACTGTAAATATTCCATGTATCGGAAAAGACTTGTTAGTAATTCATCCTCATTTCACATAGTTTTTTAAAACCATGATGGTGAAATGTCTACAGCTAAATACCACACCAACCTTAACTCAAACCGGAATTTCTGGAAGTTTACTTTGTACCTTTCATAAGGAAAACAAAGTCATTGTGATGATTTATACTTAATTATGTCCTAACAACATGACTAAAGAACACCTCTACACACACACGAGCAATTAAAATAATGACACTTTAATGAGAGTTAGTCAAGATGCTTGTTACCATGGCAACAGATTTGCCTGTGGAAACAGACAATTATCTATCTTTGTTTTCTCTGTTTAAAGCCACTAAGGTAACTCAAATGAGTCCCTCTGGTGTTGTTCTGTTTTTGTGGGAATAATTGACATTTTTGTTAAAATGATCTGATGTAACCTGGTCTAATTAAAGAGTCTTGGTCTCTGATTATAACCAGAAAAAGGCTCGTTGATCCTAAAAGCAAAGATGTGAAGCTAAGGTGAGGGTCATCCGACGTGAGTGAATTAGATTTCTATCATCAGGTAAGATGGAGACACTCTCAAATATTATGCACAGCATAACCAGGTATTTTTATTTTCATGTGTCTGCACTTGTTGACAGAAAACTTGTATTTATTTGTTCAGTCCTGCTGAGAAGTGATGGAGCTGCTGATGTTTGAAAGCTCAAGAGGTCTGTGAGTCTTTGCTTTTTATCTTATTATTGATTTTAAAGAGTACTATGTCTAGTGAGATTGTACTTAAAATATCTTGACTTTATTCTAAATATTACAGAACATGGACACATGAGAGCAGTTAATATTTTACATTTACATCTGAAATTTCATGACAATTGCTTAGAGACCACTTTTAATTAAATATAGTGTAAAAATGGTTGTGCAGCAGCATAAAAGTGGATAAACCAGATGGATGGTGCACATGCATTTATCTGAAATGAGTATTATGTATTGGAAGAATTAAGCTATAGGCATTGACAACACTTAAATTTTTTAAAAATACAAAATATATTTAACGTAGTTTTGAAGCCAACAATTAATGTTTGAGAAAGCTTAAAACTACCGCCTTGAACCAATGTTATGCATCCAATCACACAGCCGGCATTTAGACTGCATTGTTGTTTTAATAGGTATTTCAAAACATAAACTTTCTCACAGGATATAATACTTCTTCATTTTTTTCATCTATTTCCTGGAAAAAAGGAAAGAATTTTAGAGATTTATCAAAAATCTTCAACCCAATCTGAATCTTTTTAAACAAGATTTCTTGTCATTTCTTTGAGTTGTCTTCAAGAATAATTCTCAAGGCTTCAGAAAACCCTGGAAAACTATTTATAAAGACCACTTTCTAAACCTTTATCTAACCAGATAATTAAACAGTGAACAAATTCCTCTTTACAACAAAGACCTGGCAAAAGTCAGCAAAAAAAGGAGAAAAAAGCCAGTAAACAAAGACGTACATACACAAAAAAACAATTATCATACCAACTAAAATAGGATGCAATACACTGAAAATAGCGAAATTATCTAAAAGTAGGTACAACAATCACGGATATTTAACATTACTACATTTTTAGTAGATGAAACTGGTATAAAGGAAATTATTCCTCTCGCCTGCAGCAGAAAACTAAAAAGATGAACGACTGACAGTGGTGGAAACTTTGGGGATGAGGAGGTTGATTAAGCTCCTGGAGTAAATAACTACGGCGGATGTGATGGAAATTATATAATGAGCAACGATGCAACTGTGTTTGGCTAATTAGGATTTTATAAATCAGCAGATAGCACATGTGTCAGTTCTGCAGGTATTCAAGCTGTGGTGAGTGTTAAAGGAGGCAATGGTAATAAAGCAAATAAAGCGACATGGTAAATGATTTCCAGTTTATGGACTTGGGTTTTAGTGAACCTATTAAGGTAAAAAAAAAAACGATAATAATTCTTGGTAGAAAGCAGAATATTAATGTGTTTCAAATCACGGTGAGCTTGGAAAAAAAACTATAAAGAAATGAAGGATGGATCAATACATTTGCAGAGAATTGTATATGAAATTAAAATAATATCTCCAGTTGGCTGTTTAATGAAAGGTATAAACCTCTGTACACCAAATTAATCCTGACCAATTTTTTTTTTTAATCCCCTGAAATGTAAAACTAAATATAGAGCAAACTGGAATCTAGGTGAATTATGATGCATGTTTTCATTTAGGTCTCATTGTTTCATCAAAATCAAATTTTCTTGATTTTAATGTAAAAGTAAAATGAATGTCAACGTGTTTTTTTTCTTGCTTTTGGCTGTTTTTTTTATGATGAAAAAAAAATGTCATCCCTTGATAGAAACTAATGCTGTAGGGTGTATATGTGTGTATGCGTATGATAATTAATTGACAGTGTTAGTCTTATTCCAGACGGCAAAGGGTGCTGGCAGGAATAATCTCCTTGCTGCTACCTGAAGCTCCAGATTAGTCCCCAGAGCAGAGCCAGATCTTCTGGATCACTTAGTTCAGCTCCTATAAGTCTCTGGTTCTGCTTCCCCAAAGCAGATTAAACACAGACTGATAGAAAATATGAAACATCTTGGTGCAGACATTGAAGGATCTCAGCTTCCTCCAGAAGTCTGCTCTGTCCTTTCTTCTAGATTCTTCTTTGTTGCATTTACTTTATTGTCCGGCTCAATTCCCATAACAACTGAAAAAACAATATTTCTCATTGTAAATGACATATGTTGTTCTGGATTTTTACTTTCATCAACAAAAGCTTCTGTCTGTATTTTTAAATAATGCTTCACAACAGGGATGCGGCAAAAAATCGATTCACATCAGAATCGAGATTCTTATTTATAAAGATTCTGAATCGATCCCAAATTTCTAAGAATCGATATTTTAAGACTTTAAAAGTGTTTGACACACTACGTTCAAAGTTATTAAGTGAAAAACAAATGTTAAAGTTTGCAAAGTAAGCAAAAATAAATGTCACCTTTTTATCAAAAGATTGCTTCTGTGTATTTTCAATTTTTTTTAATCACTTGATTATCCTTGAAAACCTCCTTCTAGCTTATAGAGTAAAATGTTGTTAATCCCGGAATTGGCACCATTTGTTACTAAAAGAGTATCTTTTTTTGTGAATCAAGTTCGGTTTGAATCGAAAATCGATACAGAATCGAATCGTCACCCCAAGAATCGGAATCGAATTGAATTGTGAGTTGATGTCAGATTCACATCCCTACTTCACAAGCTCTCGTCCACGGACACAAAAGCTTAATGGATCAGATGTAAATCTTTTGTTTAAAAAAAAAAAAAAAGAATAAAATAGGTAAGTAAATTCAAATAAAATACCTTTCTGCCAGTTTTAACCCTGAAAGATCCTTCTAAATCCAGAAGGTTCATTCTGTTTTACATTTACATTCTGTAAATAACCTCATTGTTAACTTTGGGTAGAGTAGAAGTGTTAGATACACGAATTCTTGAAACCCTTAAATAAGAGTTCTGAGCTCTTTCCAATGTTAAAAAACAAAACTCTGTTTACAGATTTGAAAGAATATTATACAGGATTTGAACTTTCAAAATGAACTAATTGGTATTACAAGCTTTACCTGGCAGAGGAAACAAAGACTTTAAACATATAACAGAGTAACATGCAGAAAAACGAGTGATTAACCATCTAAATTGCAGCTGTTCTTGCAGCTGGAATCAACT
The DNA here is from genome assembly GCA_037177055.1 of Atherinosoma microstoma. NCBI lineage: Eukaryota > Metazoa > Chordata > Actinopteri > Atheriniformes > Atherinidae > Atherinosoma > Atherinosoma microstoma. Next base: position 494 of record JBBBVU010058254.1, on the reverse strand, counting down.
GACTGAAGTCCCATATTCACCCATATTTGAACCACTGGTTGTCCATGTACACAACGTTGGCTCTGTTGAACAACAAACATCTACAGTGTTTGTTGTCACCTTCTGTCATTAATTCAGAAAAAATCGATTCATATTTCATAGCAATATTCAACTCGGCTTTGATTGAAAAGCACTTTAACAAATGCATAAGAGCAACCCGGTGTTTTGCTGAGCAAAGGAAGAGCATGAAAGGACACAACAATTAAAACAATTCAAATGAAACAATTAAAATCAATATAAATCTAAAATTGGCAAGCTTCAAATTATAATCAATTTTAATATAAATAGGATTCAGACAGTTGTTTGCTTTGGTTCTCATGTTAATAAACTTGACAAGATACCAGAATTAGGGTGGCCAATCAAATTTCCCTTAAAATCACCAATTCAATTCAATTCATCTTTATTTGTATAGCGCCAATTCACGACAATGTCATCTCAGGGCGCTTCACAGACAA
>JBBBVU010058253.1:0-11361 GCA_037177055.1 Atherinosoma microstoma | reverse complement strand
AACATGCTGGTATTTATGTACAAGGCATATAACCATAATCTCCCACCCTGTATTCAGAAGCAGTTTGAACTCAGAAAAAGTCATGACAGCCTCAGGGGTGCTGGGCTCTTTAAAAAAAAGCAAGGCCAGAACAAATAAAAAAAGTAGATGTGTCTGTTAGGTCACATTATGGAACAACCTGGATGATTATTTAAAAGAAAATAAAACACTGCATATCTTTAAAAAACAGATCAAAATATGCTCAGGAATGAACAGGTCTAAAGGAGACACTTGGTGCAAACCATCAAAAACCGTATAGAAATTCTCCTCTGTAATGTTATAATATCATTGACATTGATTTCAGTTTTTTGCTCTATTTTCTTTCTTTTTTCTTCTTCTTTGTTTTTCCCTTTATTATTATTATTATTATTATTAGTAGTAGTAGTAGTAGTAGTAGTAGTAGTAGATTAGCATTACTATTATTAGTATTAGTAATAATAAGTTTAACTTAAACTTTTTCGGTTGCAAATTGGAAGGATTAGAATTTTCTTGTGGATATGATTAAGATGATTGTTATTGTTATTTCTTTTATCTGCTGGACTGAATAAACTATAACTACTAATTGGGAAAATAGGGATAAACTGTGGATGAATAAATGAACTGAGCTGGGATGCCCTCAGATTTGTTTACCACTTAAACTGTGTAACAAAGTAATAGCCCAAAATCTTTTAACGAAGCTAAAAGTTTTGCAATGGTAGGCTATGATTTTGATCCAGATTTCTACCAAATAATTGGGATGAAAGATTTAATGATACGTAACTCACAGCTTGACACCATGTTACATAGTTTTGAGTGAGAGGGCAGTGAACAAACAATTTTCAAAATCTAAAGACACAAAATGGAATGATTAATGAGGATGTCTATAGATTTCTACAAATCTGTCAATTTATTGAGAAAATTCTAAAAGAGATCAAACATAAGCACTGGAATATGGTCTTATTAAAAGTTTTCACAGACGCATATAATTAGAGTTTAAAGCAAAAAAACATGTAGAAACTTACCAGTTCCTTCAGATACTTGCTCTTGTACATATTCCTGACATCCTTTTTTACCTCAGGACAGGCCTTATCAACATTGGTGAGAAGGGCCATTTGAGGAATCCCTGTTAAAACAGAGGCAGAGACATTGTCAGTATTTGAAGTAAATTCTTTGTTTGGTTTTAGAATGCAATGTGATTGACATAGTATATCGTGTATTACATAAACTATTTTGATGTCTTTTCCTACCCAGTCTGCTGGCTGCCAGTCTGACATCTCTCATCTTCCTCACTACTTCATCACTCATTACAGTTAAAGAATCAGCAGAAACAACAGAAACCAGAACGTGGATTTTGTCATCCAGCGAAGGAGATGTGTTGTTGCCAGCAGGATTCTCCTCTGTCAAAGGATGACCAGGATTGAACTAGAAAATAATTTAAAATATTATACCAACACCAATGCTGTTTGAAAGTACTTTTAATGGTGGCAAAGTATTTTCAGTAGTAACTTCATAAAAGGCACATTTGTTTTAAAAAATGAAATATGTTAATTGTAAAGAAGGTTCAGACCTCGTAACTTTCTGCTACATGTCCCCTCAGAGCAAGTTTGATATCTTCCACATGAATGCCACTGTTCTGTTGCTCCAACCCCATCATGTCGTTGAAAACAAAACTGCAATGTGTTGCACTGTTTTCATCCTTGGAGATCTTAAATGTTTGGTACTAAAGGAGAAGTTATTGACATCAATATTATTTGCAATGACGGATATAACTGAGGTGGAATCTTCAATTGAAACAGCAAGATGATTTTTGGTGGGGAAGTGGGAAACAGCCTGTCCTGCTGGAATATTCAGCATTCATGATGCAAATTAAGGTTATATGTGACATTTGCTATATTTTTCACTGGAAATGAACAAATGTTTGTACCTCTATAGTAAAGCTGTCTCCTGTAACTGCATCTGTCATTACCCGACGAGAAATTTTGCCCCATACAGCACTTTCAACTGAGTTAATGAAAGAGGATTTTCCAGCACCAACCGGTCCATGAAGCAGGATTCTCAGATGTTTGGCACTCTTATTTTGAGGTTTATAAGATTTGACAAAATCAAGAATTTCCTGATATGTCCTGTTGATTAAAGATGATGATAATAAAGAAAAAGAAACTGAAATATTGCAAGTCATCATGATTTATGTTCAGCCAACACATTATTATTCCATTTCAACTCTGTGTACTGCAGCAGATCCAAAAAGAAAAAAACAAGACACCACCCAGAGATTTTGTCTGATATACTCACTCTGGCAAATCCCTCCACGGCTTTTTAAAACGCGCTAAAAAAAAAAGCCATAATTATAAAACTGTGTTTTAAAACACCACTCTCATTTCCATTGCAAATGCAAAGGGTGGAACATGCAGCATCTTAAAAAAGTAATAAGAAAGCACTTACATTGTTTTCCTCCCATATCTGAAGAAAAGCATGATAATTTTAGTGTCCATGGATGGAATGCGTAAAATTAAATATTTTTGAACTATCGACTTAGGATTTATCAGATAAAAGGGTGTCAAGAAGTCAGGATATATTACTAATACTAATAATAGTAATGCTAATCTACTGCTACTACTACTACTAATAATAATAATAATAATAACAATAATAATAAGTATGTTATTGGTTAAAACATTACAAGACCTGTGATGATTCTGTGTGTGAGATGAAGGGTGAAGTAACAACCATGAAATGATAAAAGTTGAGATAATGAAGTTAATTAGAATTATACAAAAAAAAGAAATTAAATAGAGGTGGAAAAAAGTGCCAATCGACAAAAAAAACTGAAAAAAGAAGATCCTTCAAAAAATAATGTTTATACCTGATAGAAGTGAAATAAGCAAAGCATGTATTGGATGGTAAAATTGATCATCATCTATTAGCTATTAGAAGACAATAAAATTAACTATTTGTAAGTGAAATAGATATATATATAATATTACATTTAAATAAAAATGTTGTTCCCAGTTTCTGGTTTTATTCTCTGAACTTCTTCATTGTGCCCACAAAATAATCAAAATAGATTAAAAAGAAATTCCAAACAACATACTTACTGTTACTGCTGTGGCTCTGCGCAGGACGACTCTGCCCTGATGGCACAGCAGGTCTTTTATATGTTTTTTTGTTTTGTTTCACTTTCATTTTTAAAAGTTAACTAATTAATTTCCTCCCATAGAAAACATATCCTCCTAAAATTTTTGCAACTAGGTTTTGTATTTCACTTTTCTTAAAGCAAGAGTATGAAATAGAAAGAAAAAAAAAGAAATCCTGCAAACATTGAAGCATTCAAATATCAAGCAATCAAAATAAAGACAGTTGTATTGTTATTTTTTGCTTGTGGCTGGAACATAATAAAACATGTGATGATTTGAGAGTGAAAAGTTTGTTATAAGGAGGGTGGTGTAACACCCTCCTACAATGGAGATGACATGCTGGATTAGAGTTAAACAAGACTGAGCAGAGAAAACTGATGGAACATGAAAAATTGGTTTCGGTTTATGTTATGTTATAAAATCTGAGCAACCTTTCCTCTGTGTGCAGTGAAACAACAGCACTGCTGTCAAAGATTTAAACACTCATTACTGCCTTACCAAAATGTGCTCTTTATAGACGACAATGTCAGCTCGGAGCTGTGAATGATGCATTTTCCCCCCCTTAGTTTTTCTAACAACACAGATAATGTATTTATCTATTTTACTATAAAAGATAAACATAAACTAAAGGGGAAATTAAGTTTTTACCTACTATAGGTCACAGAATTACAAAGTTGCTAGGGAAAAATAAACAAAAAATTTCACAATCTCAACATATTTGACTTGCTGTTACATGAGTGGTTCTGGGCAAAATCACATGATAAAGATCAAGTTTCTGAAAGGTTTTTTTTTGTTTCACTTGGTGTTCTTACAGTTTTTTTTGTTTGTTTTTTTTGCCAACTACATGACAAGAAACCCATTCTTGAAACACTTTAATATTTTTTTTCTAATGATTAGCTCTTCAGGTCCAAGATCATTGCAATATGAAAGATTTCAAATGATCACAGCTGTTTTTCATGTATAGCCTTATATTGTGTAACCAACAACAGTTGTTTTGCAGCTGTATATAGACTAAATGGGAGTTGGGACTTTTTTATATTCTTGCATGCTGTTTTTTCATGCTCAGGATGGTATTTTTTCCCAATTCTTCCTGTTTATGTCTGTATATTTTTGCCCTGGTTTTTGTGTTTTATATGTATGGAATTGATTTTAAACTGGGCGATGCCCTTTTTCTTCCTCCTGTGTTGAACTTAGCTGATAGTGGTAATAAGTGTGGACAAAAGGCCAAAAGCAGACTGATGTTAAGAGAGCCATTGATCCCTGTATTTAGTCTCCCATGTGGCTGCAGCAAATAACCACCTCCGTCTAGCTACCCCTGGGATTCCGGCCTGCGTTGACCTCTGATCTGGGTCGTCATCTCCACCCCACACTAAAGTGATCATCCTGAAGTGAATTGAAGATGGCTTGATGTTACTGAGTTAGATCTGTCTGCTCCCAGTTTGCTGATGAGTCCTGCTTCCTCACAGCCAACACAGCTACTGCTGGGCCAAGGATTCACTTGGCTGAACCAGGAGCACTCCGATAAGTCTTTGTGTAAGGCCTGGAGAGGTGCGTTGTGGCCAGGGCTCCAGCCCTATAGTGGATGAAGGAAATCTTTTCTTTAAAAAAGAGATATGTATGGAGATGAGAGATTGACTTTTATACTTAATCTCTTGTTTGGGCTGTTCTGTTGTGATTGCTCCCACCAAACCACAAGCTTGTATTAGGCTAGTTACATTTAGACCCAGTTTTACTGGGTAGCGTTGTTGTTCTACTTATCCTAAAAGCTACAGCATCTTAACATCTTGTTGTCTTGTTGGCAGGATATTGCTTTGTGTAAAGCAAGACGATGACGATGATGCTGGTTTATGCAGGCGCACCTTGGATTCCTACATTTCAAGGGATCGGGTGAGAATTTAAATGGCTCTAAAGAGTGGAAGGAACAAAGTTTGAGGTTATTACAGGCACAGGATCACATAAAGCATAGATGTGGAGTTGTAGCCAAAATTAGGTGTGTTAACTGATTGAGCAAAGTGGGAAGTTTGTGTTTTCGGGGACACACACAGACTGTATTAAAAGACACAGAAACGTGATAGCTCAAGATTTTTAATCATTTGACTCTTTATGAGGTCCCAGTTTTTTAGCTGCACACAAACTGCAAATGGTGAAATGTTCTTAGGTTGATGAGTTGGTTACAACGTCGAGGTCCAGATAGCCCACTCAGCAAAAGTCATCTCATAGACCAGCTGTTGATGGAGATTTGCAATGCTGAACTGAGGAACACAATCAGGACCCATGCACACTGTAATCCAGACACTCCCTCAAAGAAGTGCTGAAGGAAACATTTTTGCTGGAACAGTAAATCACTGCCAGGGGCTGAGTTGGAACTTGTCTCTCAAGCTGTGGGGGAGTTCCAGACTCCTCAATCTGAAATTGGGAAAAAAATGACTGGGTTTAGACATTTAGGAAACATAACCTACATTATACTTTACAATACTTTATGTGAAATTTGAACTTAGTGACTGATACAGAAAATATCAAAGAACCTTCAAAGAATGCAACATATTCATTTAAAAAAAAATGAAATTTCTTTATTTCCAAAACACTGTACTTGGAACAGAATAGAATCACTTCATTGTCATCGTACAAGTACAATAAAGATTGAGGCGGCAATCCTTTAAGGTGCATGAGAAAACGGCATACCAGTCAATGATAAACATCACTGCACCCACATGTATTGCAAACACAATCGCTGAGGCATTTGTTTTTAGAGTGTGTTGAGTCCTGTTACTGCTTTTTGCATAGAAACTGTCCTGTTAGTCTGTTTGTCCTTGGTTTCAGCTGTCTGAAATGCCTGCCAGAGGGCAGCAGTTTAAACACTTCATGCCTGGGGTGTGATCGGGACCCTGAGGATGTTCTGTGCCTTTTTTTTTTAGGCACAGAATGGTGCATTTCCAAAAACACCATAATACACACATTTCTCATATAATTTAGTTTGACAGCTCAGAAACCATTCAGACTACCATACTGTATGTCTCAGAGTGAAATTGCAAAAAAAAAAGACAATTGTAAATGATCATGACCATCCAGGATCAGAATATTAATTGACTGTTATAAAATGTTACTTTTACAACTAAACTACTGAATTCAAGTTTCTGTAAAGTGAGGGTAAGAACAGCTTGTTGCATGAAGGATGCAATAAAAATGAAATGGTAGAAATTGAATTGATAAAGTTACACAAAACGTAATAGTGAAAATGAATATAAAACAAACCAAGTTATAAACAAGGATGGCAAGAGTGCATGTCAGCACCAACAAATATGCACTTTTTTTCTCTGTATGCTGAAATAACACTTCTGGGTTCTGTGTTGCTGGAGATTTGAGCACTCTGTGCTACCACATTTGTTTACCCCTTCTGTTCTTTTTCAAATTCGTTCCTTGTACATGATGTCATGGAAATGCGTACAACAGCTCCCACTTTCTGCACATTTTTTGAGCACAGATCTCAAAATCCTGCCATCGAGGGCCACTGTATGTGTCCTGGCCCCTACGCACCTGATTCAAATGAAATGGAGCCAACAGCTTATTGCCAAGTTCTGGATGATCACCCATACATTTGAATCAAATGTGTTTAAAGCAGAGAGATATCTAAAGCCTGCATACAGTGGCCTTTGAGGATTTTGAGCCCATTTTTTTTAAGTGTCATTTCTATACATTTTCAGGATATGGCTTGTTATTTTGTTCCATTAAAATTCCTTGCCAAATAATTGGGGTTATGGTCAAATTTTAGGGCTGAGTGTCAGTCCAAAAACAAATGGCATAATATATGAAGCAAAACTATATAAAACAATAATAATTGTACCATGATGGCAACACTTTTTTGAAAAGGAGAACCAACTGATAAAAAAGTTTCAGTTTGAGCAGTAAATGAAAAATTATTAATCACGCACTTTTAATTGCCTTATTTTTTACTTCCATCTGATACCATAAACAGAAAATTCCATCTGTTTGAAATAAATGTCATATTGAGACAAACATCAATGCAAGGAACTAATTCTTAAAGTGCAACTAATTAATTATCTGCTAAATTTTTTCCCAGTGTTCCTGCTTCTTTAGTATTTTCTGTTTAATGAAATTATCTTTAGTCATTCAGCCACTTGTGTCTCTGTGACTCCTGCGTTTGGGTGCTTCCTATTTATTTCTTGCGTCCACATCCCTTGATCTGTGACAATTTGTGCAGAAATGATCTGTTTGAAGAGTTTCAGTCAGGATTTAGAGCTCATCATAGCACAGACACAGCACTGGTGAAAGTACCAATGATCTTCTTATGGCCTCACATAAAGAACTCCTGTCTCCATTTACCTTGTTAGATCTCAATGCTACATGCAACACCATTTCTACAACATTCATACAGAGGCTTGAACATGTTATTGGGATTAAATAGACTGTATTAGCCTTGTTTAATTCATGTTCATCTGATGGATTTCAGTTTGTTAATTTAAAGAATCAGTTGTCCTCACACACCAGTGAGTCACGGAGTTCCTCAGGGTTCTATACTTGGACCAATACTTTTCACATTGTGTTTGCTTCCTTTAGGTAATATAATTAGACAGCACGGCATACATTTGCTAATCAGATGATACTCAGATATACTTATCCCTGAAGTTTGATGAAACCAATCAGTTTGCCAGAGACACAGAAGATTGAATTTTCTTCTTAAATTCTGACAAGACTGAGGTTTTTTGCCTTGCCCAAAATTGTCAAGCTATACATAATTAATTCGGATAGCGTTAACTGGCTTCCAGTACAACAGTGAGGAACCTTTAGAGTTAACCAGGGTTTGTCCTTTGACCTGCATATAAAAAACATCTTTTTTCACCTTTGTAGTAATGCTAAAAAAAATTATCTATCCCAGTGGTGAAATGCAATGTTGGAAATAGGTCTTTTTCCAGTTTTTAAAACAAAACAATGATAATTAAGATGTTGCCTTGTTTTGGAGAGTGATGGCAGCTGGCAGGAGTGATCTTCTGTATTGTTATGTCCTGCAGGGAACTTGAAGTCTCCTACTGAACCCATTCTGTTGTTTCCCCACTGTATTGTGTAGGATGCAACGAATCAATTAATTTTAGCAACTTTGCTGTAATTTTTCTGGACAATCACCTCTAGCAGCTTCAGAGTTATTCCCAGCATGGAACCACTACCGGTCTTTTTGATAAATTTTTCCAGTTTCTTTAAGTCTCTGGCTCTGATGCTGCTGCCCAGATGACTGCAGAGCTGACTGCACTTTCCACAACAGACTTCTAGAAGATATGCAACATCTTTGTGCAGATGTTGAATGACCTCCAAAATATTTGTATTCCTTCACCTCTTCTCCCAGAATGTAGGTAAACAGTGCTTTGCTTACTCTTGTTCCTCCTGAAGTCAACAATCTCTCCTTGTTGTGGGGAATGAGGGATGGGTGAGAGTCTAAGATGATTGCTGATAATACCATCTGGGGGAGTTTAACCCCCAGAAGATTTAGGGAAGGCCACAGATTCAAACATTGCACCCGGACAACAGATGGATTTTCATTTAAAAATACACATTTATTAAGCAATGTCTGTTAAAATACACAAGATAAACCCCAGGTTATAAGAGGTGCGTTTCCATTACACGTAGAATTGCGCAAAACCTAAATATCTCAATAAAAATCTGGTAATGAAAACACCTAAATTTCGATGATATCGAAACTATCGCAAAAAGTTTTTACGCTCCCAGGAGGGGTTTTTCAGACGTATCGATATAAAAGTATTTCGCAAAAGTGTAATGGAAACACTTTTTCCGCATTTTCACTTCACTGGATGTGACGAGGGGACCAGTTTGTTTACAGTAAAGATGGCTCGGAATGTATGAACGGAGTTGGAGACGGGAATCTTTTTACAAATAAATAAACAGAAAAATACACATACAAAAGGAAATCAAACCATATTAAAACAGGATGTATATTAAAAATAAATAAACAGAAAAATACACATACAAAAGGAAATCAAACCATATTAAAACAGGATGTATATCTGTGGGACCACTGCCATGAGCCCGGGCCTGTGTTTGGTCACCGCAGAAGTGGAGTCGAGAGCTGATAAGACGTCATCTGCCAGAACTGAAACGGCGGCAGTTTACGTGATATGCAGGTATTTCCCTGTCTTTAATCAAGAGTGAAGTTGTTCGATTTAAGATCAAGATTTTTCTTGTTTTCATGCTAAAATATCTTATTGCTCTCTTTCAAAACTCTGCTCTCACTCAAAGTCTCTTCTTGCAAATATATCGTTCTTCATTTCAAAACTCTGCTCCTCTTCTCGTCTTCATTGCAAGTTCAAATCTCCTGCTCTGGTTGGTCTCTTTCCCTCACAGTCAGACACATTTTGTGTGCTCTCAACTTGTGTTCTTGCATATTTTACCTCTCCCTTGGGTTACAACAAATGCCCTTATATCTATCCGCCGTCACATTGTGAAAGAGCTGCTAACGAGAAACATTATTGTGAACGGTCAGGCTGCTGATACAGGGGCTGGAGTCTCTCTGATCTGTGTACTTTCTCTTTACAGACAGTTAAAAATGACTCCATTTCTCTTCATTCTTATCTTCCTATACAAAATCATACTTTTTAAAGGATATATTTCTCAACATTTTCATGCTGACTTTAAAATCAACTAGCAGCCTTGCTAGCCTTGTGTTTAAACTAAACTCTATTATAAAGCGCTAGCTTAGTCATTGCTAAATTACGTGGATACTGAGGAAGACTACTCTTTGAGCATCTTTTAAAGTTTTATTTTCAACTCCAATGTGGAAATCTTGATTATCTGACATGATATGAAGTCCCTAAATACACTCACCGAAAACTAGGTTTGACATGGTTTCCCCACATTATCTTAAAACTAATCTAGACTTACAATTTAATTAGATTAGCACTGTTACATAGCTTCCTGCTAACATCAGGTTGATGGCCTCAAATAATATCAGCAGTTTTACTCGCACAAGGACAAAATCTCCTCTAGAAATGCGCAGCCATATATCCACATTTTTAAAGGACTACTCATCAGGAAGCTACTTTAAGCCACTTTTTTTTTTTTTACTTCAAACTGGTGTAGTGATACAGGTGATCCATGTTCCTCTGCAAAAATAGTTCTGTCTTCCTCCTCCAGTCAATTGCCTGAGGTGGCAGCTTGGGTCTCAAATTATAGTTCAGAGGTGGCCAGTGCCCCCCTGGTCACCACTCTAGTTCCACCCCTGATGCTAACACTGACTGATTTATGGTTATTTTCATCCTTGCATACAGGCAGTGTGTCAAGTTTTCTTGAAAAACGATGGTAATCAGAGATCAAAGACCAAGAGACAAGCAAGATGTCACAAAGGTTTGTTAAACAACAAATTGAACAAATCAAAGGTGGAAATTAATTTGACTCCATGACAAAATCTTTAGAAGTGTAATATTTTATATACTGCAGGTTGGATGAGGTGAGTGGGCGCAAGAAAGGTGATTAAGAAATTAAAATCGTTATACAGAATGTGAATCTATATAACAGATGAGTCTGAGGACACCTGGTGGATAGAAAGAGTGATGCATGTAAAGGCAACTTTATACAGAGCTAAAGTTTTTGTTTGTTGTAATTTAAGTTGTCCAGTGGGAACTTTTCGTGATCTTTAGATTCTCTTTATGAAATTATGTTCTTCTGGTCTGTACTTTCCCCATTTGTCAACATACACTCACTCCAGCCTCTTTTTGTTTGTTTTATTTTTGCCCCCACCTGTCTTGTTCGGCATTGTAGCAAGCAGAATGATTGTCTGGCTGGTGTTTTGTGCTGAGCAAATTTACTTTGTCAAGTAGAGCTTTATATGTATAAAGTCCCTCTTGAAAAAGTCTTTATTTTAGTTTTTTATTTTGAATTTGCACCTTATTGCTGGATCCGACCGGAGGGGACAGAAAGAGAAAAGAAGAACAGAGAAGAAAGAAAAGTGGAAGTGCAGGAGTGGGGGGGAGAGAAAAAAAACCCACCATACAGAAAACAATGCAATCCAACTGGACTACAAACAACACACTACACAAATACAGACACACTATCGAAAATATCCCATACTTTTGGAAGAAAACACACCAGTTAGGTTACAGTATGTTGACTTTGTGACTCATTCATACTCAGGCATTGTCAGCAGGAACTACTCTTTTTACTTCAGCATTAACATCCCAGGAGAGCT
>JBBBVU010058252.1:0-11386 GCA_037177055.1 Atherinosoma microstoma | reverse complement strand
TTCTCTGGTTCTGATGCTGCTATATATATATATATATATATATATATATATATATATATATATGTAATGTGTATATGGTAGCTTGCTGGTGTCTGGCCACAGAAGATCATCTCCTTTTTAGTTGGCATCTCCCTGCATAACCCACAAGTACACCAGGGCATTCCTGGGAATCCAGTTCCCTCTGAGATGCTTGAATTGCTCTGTTGTAATAGAAGAACATCAAACATCAAGCCTGGTTGCCTTTCGAGGAGCTGCGATGTTAGTCTTCTTATGTTCTCAGCGTTTATATCATCCAGAAGTCTCTACAAGGTATTTTACAAAAGATTAGTTATAGGCTATAAGTGGATCCCAATTTTACTGATTGGTGGAAAACAAAGTGTAAAGCCCAGTAAAAGATTTGATTATTTTGTAAAAGCCTGTGTCTACCTTTTCTGTTCAGAGACTAAGTTAAAATATTCCTATAATATCTGATACAAATGGCTGGACTTCGGTGCCGCTGTGTGTGGGGGGTCGGGAGGGATCGGAGGGGTGGGGAGGCTTGCTCATTACTGCCACCCTGTGATGGTTTGTGGAGGTGGCGGGGTTGTGGTTTTACTAATTACTTCCATCTGGTGTTCGAAAGAATTGCCTTACATAGTTTGCCTTTAATTATTACATAGTTTGCCTTTAAACCGGTTCTTTGCTAAGTTGTCTCATGTGTCCACCATAGAAAAGATGGACAGAGCTTCCCTCACGTAACCCGTAGGTTTCCGAAGAGCTGAATTGAAGCTCGTTGGGTGATTCCCACTGTTGCCATCTTGACAGCGTCATGCGTCTCGTCACTCCCGGAAAATACAAAAATGGGTGAAGAAACGGCGCTGAGAGGGTGCTGTAAGTGTGGGGATGGATGATTGACCCCAATCAAACTCTGAGCTGCCTGTAGCTAAGAGCTAACCAAGCTAATCTGGATCTAACCAGCTAATGGGGTTAGGCTAAAGTTGAAGCGTGCTATTAGCCAGCTTAAAACCGCAGTTGTGCTACCCCTCTACCTCCTTGCTGCCGGTCAATCAAAAGGACACGCCCCTAGTTTTAAAGAATTTCAAGATTAAATAACATTATAACGGAGTTATAAAAAATCCCCCCCAACACACACACACGCACGCACGCACGCACACACACACACAGTTGTCAGGAAGGTAAACTTGACCTTTTAAAACTAAAATGTTTTTTGTACCAGGCTGTAAACATGTTTATTTCTGCTGTGAAGTTGGCCTTTTTAACTTGGGAGTCTGTGGGGATTGACTCACTTTTGGAGCCAGCCCCTAGCAGATAAGGGGTGAACTGCAATTTTTGGCACTTCCGCATAGGCTTCACATTTTAACCGCCGGACATTGGTGTTGACACAACTCTGGTTCATGAGTTAAGTACCTTTGTTATGCCTGAATTATTCATAGGTCAGTTGTTAAGTAGTTTTAAAAAAACTCCTCCACTCCTTTAAAAATGGTCAGGAACAAGGTCAGACAGCAGCGGATGTCCATTAAATAAATTAAGTTTTGATAAACCTTTAGAAAGTCTGGAAAACTATTGCGCCATACCTTTTTAAAGATTACAGGAAAGTCTGATTCCTCAGAAGCAAAATGTGAAGAAATGATAAAAGGTTCAAAGCTTTGGTTCCCTGCTGTTATGTTTTTTTTTAAACCTCGGACTTTCCATTGTTCTGCTAACAGGTCATCAGCTTTGGATCCCTTGCCTGTCTCTGCTAGCCTCCTAGTGTCTTCATAAATCAAAGACTTGGTTCTGGCCTTCACCTATCCTTGGCTCTGGATTTCCTTGGTTTTGACTGCTGTAAATAAACCTCTTTGAAGTACAAGTCCGGCTATCGGGTATCCTTGGAAACCTGGGGACAATCCATAACAGAAGAACTGGCCATGGAAATGGATCCAGCAGACTCAGTTCCTCCCATGCGTGAAGTCCTCTCTCACCAAGGAATTCTGTTAGGACAGCATGACCAAGTGCTATCTGCACTTCAGACAGAAAACCAGCAATTACATCGAGCTATTAAAGACCTTCAGTCTCATGTTTCCAATTAACCAGTCACACTCTTTCCACAGCCTCCGCCCCATCTCAGCCAACCCGTGAACCCCGAGTTGTCGATCCTGAACCATATGATGGAACCATGGGGAAGTGTCGGGGTTTCCTGTTGCTGTGCTCACACGTCTTCATGCTTCGGCCTCAAATGTACTCCACAGATAAGTCTAAGATCTTTTACATTGTGGGTTTACTCCAGGACAGAGCATTGGCTTGGGCGGAGGCAGAAGATTCTCGTTGCCTTCTGGTCACAAGATCACTGGACTGGTTTCATGAAAATTTTAAAGCTGTTTTTGACCTACCAGATTTTGTAGGTAATGTGTCCCAGAGGCTTCTCCAGATATCTCAAGGGGCTGAGACGGTGGCAGAATACTCCATCCATTTCCGGACGCTGGCAGCTGAAGCTGGCTGGGATGAGGGAGCACTCAGGGCAATTTTTCTTCGGGGCCTAAAAGAGCAACTGCAGGACAAGCTGGTGGCTCGCGATGAGCCCTCTGATTTTGATTCCCTCATCTCCCTTACCATTCGGATGGACAACAGTCTCGGGGAGTGGAGACAGCAATCGGGGCTGCGGTAAAGCGGTCCGCCACCCTCCAAGTTTCATTTACCAGACCGTTCCAGGACCCCTCCACCTCTGTCCATGGTCTGTACTTCTCCGGTGGGCTCAGCCGACTCTCTGGAGCCTATGCAGCTGGGCAGGACTCTCCTCACCTCGGGGGAGAGAGCGCAGGTCACGAAAGGGTCTGTGTTACTATTGTGGGGTTGCGGGGTTACTTTATTTCTTCTTGCCTCGTGCAGCCAAAAGGAAGGGCTCATCTGTAGACACGGGACTGCTGGTGAGCTGCACTGCCGTTGAATATGTTCTTCGACCCTGTTTTTCCCTCAGAGTTGATATTACTTTGGAGCTTCGTTCTTTTTCAGCTTTAATAGATTTGGTTGCGGAAGGGAATTTCATTGATGCCAAATTCTGCCAAAAGCATTGCTTCCCTTCCTCTGCTTTACAGGTACCCATCCAGGCTAATGCCTTAGATGGCCGTTTGCTGTTCTGTGTTACCCATTAGACGCTTCCGTTGGAGGTGAGGTAATCATCATGAGAAACTTAATATCTTAATCATTAATCATTAATCATTAATCCCCCCAATAGTCCGGTTGTTTTGGGTTTGCCCTGGCTCCGTCAGCACAGGTTGATTGGCAGTCAGGGCGGATTCTTAGCGGGAGTGCCAATTGTCACGCTATGTGCCTTCGTTCAGAATCTCTTCCAGTTTTTGCAGGTGTTGTTCCAGTGACGACCCCTCCCGACTTCTCTCCAGTTGTGCCAGAATATCACGATTTAGCCGAGGTCTTTAGCAAAACTAATGCTCAGTCCCTACCGCCTCATCGTCCCATTGATCTCCTGCCAGGTGCTAAGTTTCCCTCGAGCTGTCTGTACAGCTTGTTGCATCCCAAGAGGCAGTCTATGGAAGCTTACATCTGTGAGTCTTTAGCTACGGGTATTATTCATTTGTCATCTTCTCCACTTGGTGCTGGCATCTTTTTTGTGAATAAGGATGGCTCACTTTGACCTTGTATCATTCGTCGTGGCTTGAATCACATTACTGTCTGTGATAAATATCCACTTCCCCCCCTGAACTAAGCATTCAAGCTTCAGCAGGGGGCTCAGATATTCACCAAACTTGACATCTGTAATGCCCATCACCTTGTACGTAAAAGGTGATAGGCATTACGGACGTCTTCCATTCGTCCCCCTTCCAGATGTATATCTGGAAGGGGGACGAATGGAAGACGGGATTCAACACACATGAGACACTGTATTTGGTCATACCCTTCGGTCTCACTAATGCCCCGGCTTTTTTTCAAGCCTTCGTTAATGACATCTTTAGGGATTTTTTTTTAAAAAAACGGTTCGTTTTTGTTTATTTGGATGACATTCTTATTGTTTTGCCTTCTCTTGAAGCCAATCAAGTGCATGTTAGAACTGTTACAGTACCTCCTGGAGAACCGGTTGCTGGTTAAGGCTGAGAAATGCCAATTCAACACTTCCCCCATCAGTTTTCTGGGCTACATTTTGGGTCCTGGGCAAATGAAGGTCAATCCAGAAAAGGTCAGGGTTGTTAGAGTGGCCACACCCGCCCTCTAGACGCCAACTTCAGCAGTTCCTGGGGTTTGCAAACTTATATTGCCGCTTTGTTAGGAACTATAGCCGCCTGGCTGCTCCCCTGACTGAACTTACCTCCACATCCAAGGCTTTCAAGTGGACCCAAAGAGCTGATTCAGCCTTCCTATCTCTAGAACGGTTTTCTAGTGCACCCATCCTCATCCAGCCAGACTCCAGTAGACAGTTTACTGTGGAGGTAGACGCCTCGGATTCTGGAGTTGGGGCAGTCCTGTCCCAGCAATCGGAGGAGGATGGCAAGCTTCATCCCTGTGCCTTCATCTCTCGTCGACTAACACCAGCCGAGAGGAACTTGCCATTCTCGCCATCAAGCTTGCATTGGAGAGTAGCGACAATGGTTGGAGGGGGCCGAGCATCCTTTTTTTTTTTTGTTTGGACAGACCACAAAAATGTTGCTTACGTTCAGACTGCCAAGAGACTGAATTCCCGCCAGGTCCATTTGCAACTTTTGTTTTATTTACCTGTTTTGACTTTCAGACCTGGATCCCTCAACATAAAGCCTTTCTCTCTCTCTCTCTCTCTCTCTCTCTCTCTCCTGACGATTCACCCTCTGGTCCGAAATGAGATTCTCCCAGTGCCTCGGGTGGTGGCTGCCTTTACCTGGGAGACTGAGAAACTTATTGAGGATGCTCTCCAGACTGAATCAGACCCAAGTAACGGACCACCCTATCGAACATTTGTGCCTCACTCTGTCCGCTCGCAGGTGCCCCTGTTGACCCACACTTCTCCTTGGTCTTGTCACCCTGGTGTGGCTCGAACCCTCTCCCTACTTAGATAAACTTTGCAGTCACAGGCGACATAAATTTGTCTTTGACAGGCTCCAGATAAAAACATGCGTTAACATAATCACCCCTCTGGTTATTTTTGATTGTTCAGAGTGCTGATGGGAATGAAAGATTTCTTGTACTTATTTTTCCAGGCTAGTGGAACTTTGAAGCGGCGACCAGATGGTAAAAGTTGGCATTCCTGGTGTCCCACCATGGAGCAGGATGTGCGAGAGTTCATAGCAGCCTGCTCAGTTGGTGCCAGGGGAAAGCCTTCTCACCAACCCCCTGCTGGATTTCTCCGCCCCCTGCCTTGGTCCCACATTGCCCTGGACTTCATCAATGGTCTTCCTCCATCTGACGGTAACACCACCATCTTCACTGTTGTGGATTGATTTTCTAAAGCTGTCCACTTTGTACCCTTACCAACGCTATGTAGACTGCCCAGCTATTGGTGCATGTGTTCCGCCTGCATGGCATCCCCAGCGATGGGGTGTCAGACCGGGATCCCCAGTTTACTTCAGGAATATAGACAGCCTTCTGTCGGGCATCTGTGAGCTTGTCATCTGGCTACCACTCTCAAACTGGTGGGTCAACCAACATTTAGAGTCTGTGCTATGGTGTGTGTGTGTGTGTGTTGTGGCTGCCACCAACCCATCCACCTAGAGCTCTCACCTCCCATGGGCTGAGTATGCACATAATTCTCAGACCAGTGCAGCCACCGGACTAACCCCATTTGAAGTTACCCGCCTGTGTAGGCTGTGTAGCTTTCCGCCAAGACCGTTCCCCTGTGGGTGGACTCCTGGAAGCTGGGGCCCCACTTCATCGGCCCGTTCACCGTTCTAAAAGTCATCAACCCGGTGACAGTCCTGCAGAAGCTGCCGGCCTCCATGAAGATCCATCCGGTGTTCCATGTTTCACAGCTTAAGCCCCAGTCTGTCAGTCCTCTTCAGCCTCCCGCTGTTCCTCCACTTCCTCGCATCATAGACGACGCTCCGGCTTACACAGTGAACCAGCTGCTGGATGTCCTGGGTTCCAGTACTTGGTGGACTGGGAGGGTTATGGTCCAGAGGAGCGATCCTGGTTTCCTCGTTTAGCCGTGCTTGATGGTCGTATGGTGAGACAATTCCACACTGCCCACTTGGATAGACCTGGTTTGCCGCCAAGTGGCAGTCATTGAGAGGGGGATACTGTTGGGATCTGGGCAGGGTTTTGTTTTGCTTTCCTTTCAGGTACACCAGGCCTTCCATTGCAGTGGCAGGCAGGATCCAGAGCTGATTGGCATCACCTGTGTCATTACTCCTCACCTGCAGTTAATCTCCTCATCAGTTTCCAGTTTAAAAGAAGCTGCCAGTCTACGTTCGGTGCCAGTTTTTTTTTTTTTTAAACAACCTTGGACTTTCCATTGTTTTGCTAACAGGTCATCAGCTTTGGATCCCCTGCTTGTGTCTCCTAGCCTCCTGATGTCTTTATAAATCAAAGACTTGGTTCCGTCCTTCACCTATCCCTGGCTCTGGATTTCTGTGGTTATATAAACCTTTAAAGTGCAAGTCTGGCTATTGGGTCTCCTTGGAAAACTCGTGACAATCCATAACAGTTAATGTATTTAGGTTTAGGCAATAACAAAACCACAAGAAAAGAAACTGATTGTGGCTTTAATGAACTATTCTGAAAAGATAAGATGCTGCTGTTAGAGACCAGTCACATATTAACAGAAAAAAGCATTTTGTGAAAAACAAATGAGTTTATGAATACGTCCAGTAAAAGAAATTGGATCTCCCAGCATAAAATTTGTAATAATGCACAACAATACTTGCCCTGCTGTTCACATGCACTAGAAACATACACTCACCGTCCACTTCATCAGGTCCACCTTTTAGTACCGGTTTGGATCCCCTTTCTCCTTCAGAACTGCCTTAATTATTGTCATAGATTCAACAAGGTGTCAGATTTTGCACCATAGTGAGATGATATCATCACACAGTTGCTGCACATTCATGATGAGAATGTCCTGTTCCACCACATCCCAAAGATGAAATATTGGATTGAGATGTGGAGGCCATTGGAGTACAGTGAACTCATTGTCATGTTGGAGGTATTCTGCTGCTGTAGCCCATCTGCTTCAAGGTTGGATGTGTTGTGTGTTCAGAGATGCTATTCTGCATACCTTGGTTGGAACCAGTGCTTATTTGACTTCCTTTTGCCTTTCTATATTTTCTATACTTTCTCCTCTGACCTCTGACATCAGCAAAATATTTTGGACCAGACAACTGGTGCTACATTTTTTCCTAGAAAATGTAATACTTTTTTTCAATAAGGAGAGTGAAGCAAAGAGATTGAAATGAATGAGAATGATGGGGTGCCATATCTGCTTCTGCAGTGAGACCTCAGACTTTTCTCTACAAACCCTACCAGGTGAGCTACTCCACATTTAAATTAAACCGGTATGAATATTGTTTGATCTAAACAGAAATAAAGGCTGAGCCCACATATAACTCATCCACACTCCAGAGTTCCAGCACAGACATCTCAAGTCATGGTACATAGAAATCATCTCACTACAAATCTAGATGAAGAAATTGAGTCTACTCAAGCTTCCTGCTTACAGAGGATCTCCATCATTGTTTGGTTTTTATGTGAGTCGAAAAGAGATCATATGGATTCATCCCATCCACATGTTGTCTGTCAACATTCTCAATTTTTATTCATAAGTTGCTCCCAGCCATTCAATTAATCTTGCTCATGATATTTTTGGTATTTAGATTCTGTTGAAGACATAGAACAAGCATGAAGAGAATTAATGAGCCATCACTGACCATAAGACATATAATAATGCAAAATCAGACTTGTCTTAATGCTTTTCTTGAATTTGTGCTTGTGTTATAATCCAGTGCGGACACTTTTAACCATTCAAAGCCTAACTCAATTAACAATGGGCAAAAAATTATTTAAAAAAAAAAAATTAAGTATTTATTGGGCCTTTTAACGTGGATAAAAAAAATAGTAATAAAAAAATGGATAAAAAAATAGTAATAATTGCATATATGTACCGTTTATGTACCGTTTATCACCGTGTGATTTGGCAGAAAATTTTTACTGCAAAAGTATCCACAACAGGGTTTAGAGCAATGTTTTTACCATAAGGTGATGTAAAAGGGCTCAGAGACAGTCAAATATGATACACATGATGTTAAATGGTTGAGTATGTCCTTATATCTGTTCATCATTTGTTGATCACATCCAAATGTTTACAAACTGTGAATGTATTCAGGATTATGTTAGTCTGTTCATGCAAAATATACTAAAGCAGATAAATGCTGTGTCTCTATCACTCACAATAAGAAAATACTCTGATAAACTACATGTAAGGGAAGTCAACATGCAACCTGTAAAAAACGAGTAGTACACGTTACACGTTAAGGGTAAATTTTTACCAAAAACTGCAGTAGAAATAGAGCTGCTGGTGGAGCTGTTTGGAACTTTTGATGCTACATGAACCATATGACGGCATATCCATTACAAAGAGTGTTGTTACTCTTTTTAGGTGATACTGCTTATACTCACACCACCTGTCAATCAAAATCACGATGGACTTCCATGTGTGTGTGATTGGTCTTAAAATGGACCAATCAGGAGTCCTTTGTCTCCATCCCCAGCTGTCAAAAGTCAGGTTGATTCCTTCCTTCCTTCCTTCCATCCATCCATCCTCTACAGCTAATGTGCATGGACTAAATAAATCAGATATACAGATCTACAGTATATACACTGACCCATCGGGGTATTGGGGAGAACTCTATAGGTGTAAATCTTATTTCTCATAATCTGATAATGGCAGTTGTCTGGTAAAGGATATCAGATTTTGCTTTTTACAGTTTATCTTCAAACTCCAGAAATAAGGTAATGACCAGATTTTTGGTGTGCATGTAAACAGGCTCATTGTTCCACAGCAATCCAGTTATCACATCATTTTTATCCTGTGTGGGTCTCTAGGTTTTGTTCAGTTTCATGTCCTCATGCTTCATTCTATTAGCTTCTTCTGGTTTTTCTGGGATTGGTTTTGCGATGCTTTTTCCCTCTGGCCTGTGTCCAGTTAGTTTTCACTTCATTATGGTCTTGGGGTTTTGTTGTGCTCTTTCTGTGTTTTTGGATTTATGTGTTGTTGATAGTTTAAGGATTTGACTCCTTTTTATTATTTCTAAGATTTTGGATTTCCTGTGTTAAATTGGTTTAGTTCTTGTTAAGTTTTCTGTTTCTAGTCTTGTTCTGTTTCATTCATCCGTCCCGCGTTTCCTGTTTGACTTCCTTCCTTAAGGTTGTAGTTTCTGTTTCATGCTTTTTATTTTGTATGTGTCTCTGATTACTCTTTATTCACAGTGAAGGTTTCATGTTCTGGTTTAGTTACATTTACGTTGCTCTTGCTTCCTGTTTTATCTTGTGGAGTTTGCCCCCTTGTGTACAGTTAAGTTTACTTCTTGTTTTTCCAGGTTTTTTCTGTTACTGACCACCACAAATGCTCCTCATCTGTAAATTCTCACTCAGTTTGAAGTCTACAGGGTTTCCTTTGTTTTTGTCCAGTCCAGGTTTGATGTAATCGTTAAGTTTAGTCTGACCTTGTTCTCACAAAAAAATTCTTTATATGGGATTTCTGTCCATATTTCATGTTTTGGAGTTTTTGGAGCCCTTTGGTTTCAGTGAAGCGAATGAGGAAAAAAGGACTTGCTACATCAGCATGACTCCTGCCTGTTTGGGTCTTCTCTGTGTGTCGTGACAGATAGATTGTATATGTACATACCTGTTCCAGCATGATGAGCTCTTGCAAATACAGGAGAATGGGATGATGAGTGGCACTAAACTATGGGCCTCTTTGACACTCATATGTTGATGCAAACTACTACTGGGTCAATACTCAGCCTGGACCATGTTTTTCCATTGATGAATCCTAATTTTCCTGCTAATGGTAAGGGTTGGTTAAGATTAATTTGCATGGTAAAAAAAACAAAACATGTTTAAAGCCATAAAAAAATCATGGTTTAATCATTTTTTTTATATTCATATGCTGCAATTGTGGTCATGTCACATGAACACAGCCCAAGAGAAATCAGAAACCCTACCATCTAAAAAGTTTCAACCAATAATGATGGACAGATGTTTATTTTATACAAATGTTTTTCCTTTGGTTTCTGACCATTTTCTTTGAACCATGAAAGCAACCTTTGTTGTTTTACTGAAAAACAGGATGTTCTGGTTGGTGGACATAAAGGAATCCTGACTGGAAGTAACTTTGGACTTCACTGCAGTGACATTTATTTATTTTGGATAAAAATGTAACATCTTCTTTGAGGCATAATGACCTAGATGAATATGTTTAACTGAATGTAGTGCTTTCTTTTAACCTCCTCTTCACAAGGCCTATTTTTCCTTCCTCCTGTCCAAAATGACACCCAAAATAAATTAAATATATCTTCACAACTACAGGGGCTGTATGTATCATTTTTGTCTCAAAAGAAAGCTGAGATGTGAGATTACTATAGAAGTGTCAGAATCATGATATGTGTTACTGTGTCAGAGTAAATTCACCTGGAACACAGAAGATGTAAATGTGATCTCCTAAAGAAGCCACATTACTTTCAGTGAAAACCAGAGGACCCCAATTCATCTAGAAACGAGTGAAGTAGTCCTAGGAATGAGTAAATTAATGTGTGATGAGGAATTGTGTAAAAAGGTAAAAAGTGAAGCTGAGCAGGTTTCCAGGTTTTTTAATAGAGAATTTACGCAGGTAAATATCTCAGGAAGCCATCAGCTGATGCTGATGATGGACACCTCTATCAATGGTCAGAGTCAGGAGAATCCACGGACAGCCCCACATTCACTTTAGAAACACCATGAGGATCCAGAAAGAAGTGAAGCCCAACATAGTATATGAAGAGCGAATACATCATTATAAAACCACCTTCATCTCCATGGAAACTAGCAGGACCTTCATGATTAATATCAAACAAAGGCAGAGTCATGGAAGTTAGCAGGTTCTCCCTGTCATGTTGTTACATGTTAGCATGGCTGGTGTCTGCAAACATCTCCTGTACTCCATGTATTTCAGGTACAGGGAGCTCTTGTCAAGACGCGGTTAATAAATATACATATTTCCAAAGGAAGTTTATGTGCAAGTCCAACAGTTGATGTGCACTGACATTAAGGTTTGTTACGAGTGTTTAAGGCTGCAACAACAGAGCTTTGCATGGCATCATTTCCCCTTGGTAACAAACAGAATGTGAACACACTGGAGACTGAAGTTTGATGATAACAGAATAAGTAAGTGTGTGTGTGTGTGTGTGTGTGTGTGTGTGTGTGTGTGTGTGTGTGTGTGTGTGTGTGTGTGTGTGTG
>JBBBVU010058251.1:0-11422 GCA_037177055.1 Atherinosoma microstoma | reverse complement strand
TTATTGTTTTGTTTTCAGCCCTAGGTGGCCCTCCTTTTGTTTTGATTAAGCCTCCACCTATTTTGTGTTTGTCTGCTATAGAGCAGTTTGGGTCTCGTGGAGACCTTGTTTTTTGTTGTTGCACTATTTATTTTCCTTTTATTGTCACAAACTCTGTAAATAAACACTTTTAAACAAAGGATATTGTTTACGGGATTAATGTTTACTACCCCCTATCCCTTAACGAGCTGGGGGTTCGTAACAATGTTGAAGAATATTGGCCTCAACAACAGGCCAATATTCGGCAACAATATTCATTGTTTGGTTACAACCAGGAGATGCTACAATCAATTGTTATTTCTAAAGCACCTTTCATTAAAAAGATTAGTAACACAAAGTGCTTTTTACCTCAAAGTAATTAAATGCAGCAAATAAGAACAGCAAGGATAAAGATAAAATCACAGCCACACTACTTAACCCATCCACATTTCCAAACCACAAGCCCACAGGTCATACTTTAACACAAATATACACACAGTGGTTTTCTGTTTCAACCCTCACTGACAGTAAATATAAAGTATACACATAAGTTATTCTCCATTGAGATATACCTTTTTGGTAAAGCTTCTAAATTAAAAATAAATTAAATAAATAAACACTCTCAGGTCAAAAGGAAGACCGTTCCACAAAAGAGGACCATGTATTTTAGTCCCAACTTTGGTAATGAATGTGAGACTGGGTATTGAGGACCCAAGGGCTCTGGCAGATTCATAAACTCAAAAGAAATCAGATAAATAAATTGGACTAAGACCATAGCTTTGAAATCAAATAAATGAACTCTAAATCAATTCAGAAACACACAAGAGGTTTTGAAACTGGTGTAACATGAACTCACATAACCAGTTGCTATCATCTCCAACCAGTATTCCCATTCTCCTCTGACTTTAGACATAAACAAGGCATTTTTATCCAGACAACTGCCCCCAACTGTTCATTTTCTGACCATTCTCTGTAAACCCTGGAAATGGTTGTGTGTGGAAATCCCAGTAGAAAATAGGCAGTTTCTGAAATACTCAGATCAACAACCATGCCACTGTAAACGTCACATGAAATACAAATTTGACAATTTATTTACAAAATGCTACAATATCCCTATAAAATCCCATTACTCACAACTTTGTAAAACAATGATCATCACAGTGAGCCCCCACACAAACTGAGCCATCTTTAACCAAACATTTTGTCCTTGAAGTCTTAAATTCTTCTGGTCAGGACCTCCCATTGAACACTTGTTAAACGCACATTCTTTCACTGAACCTCATGGAAGTTTTAGAAAAAAATCAAGCCAGACATTTTGGCCTTGGTGGCTGGTCTTGAGAGCAGTCCACGCTCTCAGACTTTATCAGGAGCAGATCTAGAGAAGTGTCCATGTGGGAGACTAAGCAGGAGCACAGGCAAACGTAAATTGACTATAAAACCATAAACAAAATCATAGATTTTTGCAAATAATCATCCGTTTGTCGATATTAAAATGGTCTTCCTATGTAAAAAGTTGGGAAACATATGAAGGCAAATGGCATTGTTTTATTTATCAATCATGGTTTATTTGTGGTTATAACTTTATTCCCTGGTGAGGCTGACACGGTGAGATCACCTGTAACCAAAGCTGTGTTTGTGTGTCTGTGACGATACATTTTATTAAAAACTTGTGGAAATAAACCTACCTGAGCCATCTGTACCATTTGGTTTGGGTATGTAATACCCAAAGTACATTTTTGTGACTATCAATGATATGTTATTAACTGTCATCTTAAACATTTGTTTACAAAAATCTTAAATTCTTATTATCATTGTCCAAAGGAAAATACTTCTAGTAAAACATGGACCAATGTTTGAAAGTACTAATGGACAAAAGATGATGAATCAACAACAGACATTAAAACAACCAAAGAACCAAAAATATGACAAGACATAACTTACTGTTCCATTTATTGTTTTTTTTATTTTGCACTATAAAAAAGGACAATAACAAAAACAGTAATGAAATGGTAAGTGTCAAGGAGGTTAAAAACCCTAAGTAGGCTTATAAAGAACACTTCCCCAAAGATTAAAAGATAAATCAACAGCAACATCAAGAGAGAAGAGAACAACAAAAAAGTAGGCAATAGAAGTGTCTTGTGTTCAAATAGTGGACCTGAGAGATTACTTTATAATCACAATTCAAAGACCACTGAGAATGCTTTAAAATAGCTAAAAAGGAGGATTGGAGTGGGTCTTTAAGAGATTGAAAGATGACTTGACTATATTGTCCTGGTCTTGACCAGTACAATGGGTAATGAAAAGAGACCACAGTGTGTAATATGTCTCAAAATATTAGCATCTGACGGTTTGAAGCCAAATAAGTCACAAAACTTGGGGACTTCTCATCCTGAACATAATAATAATAATAATAATAATAATAATAATAATAATAATAATAATACATTTTATTTGTTGGTGCCTTTCCTGACACTCAAGGTCACAAGGAAACATCTCAATGTTTATTTCAGAAAATAGAGGCACTCAGACAGCAGACCTCCGCCAAGCCACTGTAATATTTTTGATTGGAACAATGATTGGGGTAATCATTTTTTGAGTTAGAAACGTCTAATGGCAAAAGTATCCCAATCTCCTCATAGTAAAGAATCCTTTAACAACATTCTGAAACCAAGTGGTGATCAGGATTACTGCCAAAATCTAATCCCTTGTTGCTTATTCCATTTCCTGAAAATTTAATCAAAATCCTTCCATTACTTTTTGAGTTATGTTACAAACAGACAAACCAATGCCACTGAATACATGACTTCCACCTTGGCAGAGGTAATAAACCACTCATCTGTCGTAAATTGCAGAGTTGTTTGACTAAAGCAGCATCCGTCTCGGCAAATAATAAAACTCTCCACATATAAAGCAATGTGCAGAGTCTACTTGTCTAAAATCTTGTACTTTGACTTTGAATTGACACTTCCCTCTGCCACTAATAGTTTTAACTGAAGTCAACTAAAGACACCAGACTATATCCCTGCCAAAAAATACAATTTCACTGTGCATTACTTCATATGTTTCATTGTAAGTGTTTGGGTGCACACGGTAGTGGTGGTGGGATGGGGAGGGCTTGACAATACTGTTAATGAAAACTTGGAAGTAGTATTTTATGCCTGCATGTGCAAACATGCTAAAAGTGTAAGGAAAAGGCTTCATGTTCTCTTCATTGCAATGCTGCATTCACTTGCTCTTGGGTATCTGAATTTCATGGATGTAAAGATCAATTTCCATTGGACATTTGTTAGAATTCAATGGTCTAAACTTGGGGAAGCCCTTAGAGCGGGGAGGCAGTCAGATTGAATGGGTGACACCCCCCCACCCTGTCCATAATGTTTGATATCTTTGAGGTGATTAAAACTAATTTTCTTCAGTCTTCATTACATCTTGCCTATTTCAAGTGGAAAAAAACAAACTTTTCTGAGTTTCAACAACATAACTGGGTAAAACCCATATGTACTGAGTTTTAGAGCCACCTGGTGGTTTAATTGCACAACTTCATCTAGATTCTCTTTTCATGCACATTTCTTAGAAGAAAAAAATTGTAGTGGTCCTTTTTTATGTCCTGTTGGGAGTTTCTGACAGATTTTCTCACATTGAATCATCAAAACATAGTCGGGGATATCAAATTATTTCTATCTCACCATATTTTCAGTCTTATAAGCCTTTGAATTCCAATAACCAGAATTGTGTGCGGTGAAAGAAAGTGTAGGATTTTTTTTGTATCTGAAATCAATCAAACCTGATAACTTTTAAAAATTTATTTATTGCTATGGTTTTAATCTTAAAAAATTCTTGTCCGGAGCTGAAGTTCAAATTCAACAGATTGAATTGAAGTGAAAAAAACTTTCAGTTCAACTTGGATACAAACAAAATGTCTACACATACTTTCACTTCATCATATCTTTCTCAGCTTTCCCCCATATTTGGATTCATGCATTCCACATTGCATAAAATTGAGTTGATCAGAAAATATATATTGGTTTAATATGTCATGTCAGATCAGCAACTATCACTTCTTCCTACTTTTTTTAAAATTGTGTTTTGAAGATGTTACAATAATTAAATATCACTTCGGTGACAGCATTACTAACTTTTTTAGATTTGAAAATCTAGAAATTTGGTGAGCTAGTGTGTTTCATTAAGAGTAAAATGTCTGAGCGACATCATCAAACATTCTGTTTATGTTTTATTGGGGGAAAAAAAATCTAGCTTTATGAGATATTTTGATGCTGTTTTTATACTGATTTTACACGACATTTGAGTTTTTTGCAATTGGGATTATAATTCTATCAAAATATTCTGATATTGGACAAAATGATCTATTTGTTCCCAGTATTCCCAGTATATTTGTCATGCCACTGCTTTTAGAGATTCCTCTATGTCTAAGATTCTTTCTTTAACTGTTTTTTTGTTTTGCTTTTGACTTTAAACTCAAAACCATTGGAAAGATTATTTCTTTCCTCATAATAAAAGAAGCTATTCAGAAAGAAGGAAAAAATCCAACAAGATAAGATTTGAAAAGACTTTTAACAGAGTGGACATTTTTAACAAAAATCAGCTTACATGTTATTAGCATGTTACACTTCAAGTTCTGAGTGAAAACATTCACAAAGTTTGACTTATTTTCATAACAATCACAAACTCAGTTTTGAGGATTTTCCAAGTTCACCAAGACGGTAACAAGATGCATTTCCTTCATTCATAGAGTAGTCAACACCTTCCAGCTTGCTATAAAAATAAAAGCAAAAAGTCGTACTTTATAAAAGAAGGTTTGTTATTCACTGTTTAATCTTATCTATGGAAAAAAATCGAAGATAAAGTACTAAGTTATGAGAAGCACAATAAAGTATATGTCTTTTACCATTAGTGGAGTTTCACAAAAGCAAAGTACCCATATAAAACATCTCAAATGTTTGCTGAAGTGCAGTGTATGAGTTAGCGTGTTAAGCTGCATTCAGCCACTGAAAGCAAAGACATGGAAGAACAGAGCAAGGGCAAAGAGAGAGATTAAATGAGTGAAGTGGATCAGGTTTTCACCACCACTGAAAATGCTGTCGTCTCTGTCAGTGGTATTGACGTATGTAGTGGTAGTGGTAGTGTAGAAGGTGGTAGTGTTAGTAGTGGTAGTAGGCGGTGGTGTTGGACAGGTGAAGTTCAGGTCACTGTCGATGCCTGTGGAGGTGAAGGTAATGAAGCCGGGCTCCGTGCCTGAGACCTTGTCATTGATCCATTTCTCATACTGGGACACTCGGGTGAAGATGGAATACCCAGATAAGTAGTAAAATGAAAGATAATTCTGAATCCCAGTTTGGACCCAGACAGAACCTTGTTTGGTCACCAGTGGAACTCCAGAGTCTCCCTGTGAAGAGAAAGGAAAGGTAATACAAATGAGTATATTCTGGAGCAGTGTTTTGTGTTTGTGTTTGCCCAAGGCACAACTTTCATTCTCTCTCTCTCTCTCTCTCTCTCTGTCTGTCCCTTCAAACAAATCCCAGTAACATTGTCATAAAACTGTTCAGAAGGGCGTAGTCCTAGGAACCCTCAAACTCCCAGCTCGAGCTTAAAGAGAACGGTGACTGCCCACATGGGATGTTTGATTTTCTTTTTAGTTATTTCTAACAGACTTTTGTGAATTGCAAGCCAGAAACCACTTCTAGCCAAATGTTTAAATCCCAGACTTTGGTGTTGTAGGCTACTTATAGTTCTTGATTGTAGAAGCATTTAAATAACTAGAGTTGTTTTAAAAATGTTCAGTTTCAATGCCTAAAACCTGTGTTTGCATGATGCTGAAGGGCACAAACTCATAAAATTCTGTGGTCATCTAAAAAGTTGGGTCTTTACAGAGATTAAACCGGAGAAGAAAGTAGCTTCAAGCTTCTAAGCTGCCTTTCTCTGAGTAAAGAAATGTTTTCCCTATGAGTAATCCTGTAATCTTGAAAGAAAAGTTAAAAAATCATGAAATGTTCAATTACCCAAGTTGTCTTGTTTCGTCCATCTTCAAATCCAGCACACATCATGTTGTCTGTGATTGAGTAATAGTAAGGGAAACTGCACTTGCACCTGTTGTTTCCCACTACTGGTATTTTGGCCTCCTGGAGAATCTCAGGGTGGCTATAGTAATAATAATAGTAAGATCCTAATGGAAGAGAGTTCAATGAAATTAGCAAAGAATCCATCAACTTGTCTTGTAAAAGTAAGCAAATATTTCGTAACTTACCAGTATAACCAAAGCCAGTGACCCAGCTTTGGATCCCATCATGGAAAGTACTGTTTGCTGAGGCCAAACAGACCGGCTGGATGTAATCTGTAAAATTGACTGGAGCAGACAGCTTCAGAAGACAGATGTCATTGTCAAAGGTGTCGGTGTTCAAGTCTGGATGGCAGGAGATTGAATCAACTCCCCGGGACACTTCATCGGGACTGATATCTGATCGGTTTTGGACACCAAGATGGACAACCGCGCCGCTGATGTAACCACTTGAAGATGAAAGTAAAGTGTTACTGCACTCAGAATAACCTAAATGTAGCAGTAGGTCGCTTTGATGCTACCAGGCAAGTATGGCATGCTACATAACAACTAGTCATTCTATAGAATTCTGCAAAGTATTGAATTTGATTGTTTCATACTTTTCCCAAACCATAGTATCAAGTGGTTTATACTTTGACGGCCTATGTTCTTCGATGGTAACAGATGCATATTTATTCAAATATTTTCTATAGTGCTTTTATTAAACTATTTCTCTCCTTATCTTAAGAGGAATTTAGCTCTCTTGCTTTTGCTGCCTGCTTGTTCATGGTATTTTTGAGCTGTGGATTCACAAACATGCAGGAAGGTATTTATCAAAGGATCATTAACACAGATGCAGTCAATCATGACAGCGTGACAAGACATTGTGTACATAGATTGGAAAACAGTAGATTAAAAGAGAAGTTTAATGGAAATATGACAATGATAATACAATGATTTCTCACAAAAGTGTGCAGTGAGCAGACGTCAGCACCCATTGGTTGTTGATCAGGGATCCTCCACAAATATCTCTTCCTTCACTTCTGATAGCAGCGTACCAAGGCCACCTTCCTGGAGCTGCGTTCACACCTCCAAGGATTCGACTGCTGATCACAGATCTGCCACATGCTAAAAGATGGAAGAAACAAGTTTAAAAGTAAGAAAATTTAAGTTCTTGTAAATCAATTATGGCGATTTAAAATGACGTGTTGTGTTGTACATCTGTTGGGTTAAAGAACAGTGAAGAAAATATTTTATTCTTTGGAAAATTTAAAAGAAAACATTACACGTTCAATGAAAGAAATCTCATTATCTTTCATGAAACTAATATTAATCACATAGTAACAGGGAGGATCACATGACACAGAGAACCAATCAGCATTCCACCAAGCTGTTTTCTTTTATGCATTCTTTAAAAAACTGCATTAGTTTCCCACTTCGCTTTAAATTATAAAGTAATTGGAAACATTTTTAAGCTATAATATGGTCTTGAAATGTTTGTCTTAAATTTCTGGACAACATAGCAGAAAATATGTCAAATCCAAGGAGCTCTGAGCTGCCTAAACATGACCTTGCAAAACAACTGTACAATCCCACGGACACCAGGGGAACCATATCAACATTGTATTCCCAAATATTGCAAGCATCTTACAAACCAATGGCAATTCAAACATCTTGGCAGAAAGAATATGACTCCATCAACCGTAAAATAGCATGGAATACGGTGTGGAATAATACCATCCAAGCTTCAAAAAATCCTAATCACCAAACCATACACCTAAAAATTATTCATAGTTTATATTTGACTCCAGACTTTCAGTGAAGTTGGAATCATCCCCTCTCTTGCCAGCTATGCACACAATGCTGTTTAAGTACTTTTACACAAATGTTTTGGGAATGTCCTGAACTACAGTTGTTCTGGTTGCAAGTTACCAAATCTTTGTCTAAAATTTTCCACAAGGAGGTCCCATGTTGCCCCTTACTTTATTTGCTGAATGATAATCTTCAATTTCCTATTTCAATACATGAAAAATGAATCTGGCTCTCCGCCCTAACTGCTTCTAAGAAGATGTTGGCAGTACAGTGGAAACCTCAACATACCCTATCATTAAATCATTGGTGGCACCTCTTGATCGCTATTTTACACCTGGAGCTTTCAGTTGCGCAAGCTTTTTGTTTTGCATCTGTTCCAGCAGGACATTATGCACTAGTTATCCACTTGCTTTTGATAATACATATTGATTTGGGACATGATGCCACTATATCCACAATGTTATAGATGTGCCGGCACATGTACTGTCTGTTTGCTTGTCTGTCCTTTTTCAAGTTGGCATGAAATTAAATGTAAAAAAAATTGTTAACAAAAAGAAAATTTATCAAATTTAGGCTTATGTCTCTTATGTCTCTTCTTTTCCTTCATGTGTCTGTCTCCACCTGCTGATTGTGACTGCAGGTGGGTGTGGTTTCACAACTGTTTTCCATCAGCTTATAAACTGCTACTGTGTGGGTCTAAAACTCAATCGTTGTGATATCAAAGATGAATGAAGTGTTTCTACATGGCTAAGTCAAAGTCTTTAAATGAATCCAGTAGATGTGATGGAGAACAGCTGAAGTGGGCTAGAAATGCTGTTCTAGACGAGGAATGTGTTACATTGTTGATGATATTTTACATTGTTTACAAACAAAAAGATGAAATTTTATTCTCTCACTTCTGCCAATAAGTTTGTTGATAAAAAATGTTTTAGACAAAAATCTTTGCACTATGTTTTGTTATGATCAGTACCACCAATAATTAAAGGCAAAATCATTAAATAATTGTGAAATATCAATCGACAAGCATCCATATCGTATTGATATCAGCGATGATTAACCCTGGATTTACGTGGAATTGGATCAATACCAAAATTTGCAGTACCAATAAAATCACCTCCCACGAGACTCCAATTATTTGTAAGAAGATCACGTTTCCTCCTCTGTTCATACATTCTGTGCCATCTTTACTTTAAACAAACTGGTCACTTGACCCCCTACGTCACGTCCGGTGAAGTGGAGATGCGGAAAAAGTGTTTCTATTGCACTTTTGCAAAATACTTCTATATTGATACGTCTGAAAAACCACCTCTGGAGAGCGAAAAACTTTTTAGCGATATTGGAGAGGTTTTTGAAATGAAGTTGTTTCCATTACTAGATTTTTATTGCAATATTTAGGTTTTGCACAATTTTAGGGGTAATGGAAATGCAGCGGCAGTGGCTCAGGTAGTAGGTCGTTCAATGACCCAAAGGTTGGCAGTTTGAATCCGTCTCCCTCCCCACTGTTGGCATCACGGGTGCACACAAATATTGTGACAGGACTTCAACTGTCACACAAACCATTGTCATATATACAGTATGTCAGGTAATTCCCGAGATGATTACATAGGCAGATTACCAGAAACAGAAGTGTTAAAAATCCAGTTCTCTCTGCATTTCTTGGAAAACTGGTAGGACTTGGAAAACAATTGTTGGATGCTTACCAGGCTGCTGAGCGTGACAACCTGAAACACAAACACAGATATGTCAAACAATGATGACTTGCATTTGTGCCATAAAAGTGAGCGTATGTGATAGTAGAACATTGAGCTAACTTTTTGTATACAAAAAATATTAACCTTCTTATTTTTAAATAATGCTTCTGTTGAACAATGTCTTATTATATCCAATTTCTCATTTAGTTTTTCAGGTTATTTTTTTTGTTTGTTTTCAAAAAAGGCTAATCTTCAATATGGCCAAAACAAACTTTAAGTGAAAAGTATTTTCTGATGTTCAGGTAATGTTGTCTGTCACATTAAACCTTCACCTCTCTGTCTGGTCAATGCACAAAAAAGTACAACAGTAATAAAAAATAGCTTAGGAGAAATCTAGAGGATTTGTGGCCAAATTTAAATTACTTTAAAACTAGTGAATGATAAAAAAAAATAAAAGTGGTGCCTGAAAACGTCATCATAGTTTTATATTTGGAATATTCTGACCGAATAAAAGATATATATTTCATGCAACATATTCTAAGCACTGTAAAGATTTTTACCCCTTGATTGCATCAAAAACTAGAAGCACTAAGAGAGCACAGACCTCCACCAAGCCATTATAATTTTGTTTGACCAATGATCGCAGTCTTTTTTTTTTTTGGGAGGTAGAAGTTCTAATGGCAAAATAATCCCTATCTCCCCAAAGTAAAGAATCCTTAGAAAATTCCTGCATACAGACGGTAGTTGTTCCTTATGCCATGTCTGAGATTTCCTGAAAATTTCATCCGTCCATAACTTTTTGAGTTATGTTGCTATTAGACAGACAGGCAAACCAACGCTGAACACATTACCTCTGTCTTGGCAAAGATAACATTAGTTTACCTTCCACCTGGTATTTCTCTATCCACATTGAAAAAAAATCATTGTAATAAATACAACATTACCTTTACGATGTAAATACATATATCATTTTAATCGTAATGGTTCCCAGAAAGATAGAAATATTCAGAACATTGAGCTATATTTGTATTTTTGATATATATATTTTTTTGTACAATATTTCCATCCAATAAACTAATAAATCAATATAACTATAACTAATCAATATTAATAACAAAGATAAATTAATCTGGAATAATGTGAAGAAATATCTAACTTCATTCCTCACCTCTGCACAGCAGAATGCTCATCACAGTGAACCCCCACACAAGTTGCTGGAGAGCCATTGTTAATCTAACCTCTTTCTTCCTGTGTTCAGTATTAAATACTTTTTAAACAGCACCACCCATTAAACCGTCATCATCAACATTCCCTCTTGAAGCAGTGTGAAGCAGAAGAGGAATGAGGTCAGACAAGTTGGTCTTGATAACTGGCTTTGAAGGCAGATTGTGTTTTTTCTACTATTACGACTATTACTTCACAACCTCTTCTTTAACTGTAAACAGCGTAACCAGACACGTTATTACCCATGGAAGCAATTGGGAAGATGATACTGTGTGAATGCTCCATTATAAATCAACAATGTGGTTTTACTGATGTAGAAATAGACCTTTTCCTGATTTACCGTAACTTACTGTGATCGCCTGCAACCTGCATCTGAACTTGCTCATAGGGGTGGGTTTAAAAAATTGATTAATCGATTTAAATCGATTCAAGATGAATTAATTCAAAATCGATTCATAAAACTAAGGATCGATTTTTTTTATTTTAAATAAAACAATTTTTTTTATTTTTTTTATTTTTTTTAAGGTATGTCCATATTTTCTGATGATGTTACCCAATTTAGAGCAATTTTATTATCATGCTCCATGTTTTATAAAAAAAAGTTACCTGAGATTAAAGAAAAATA
>JBBBVU010058250.1:0-11463 GCA_037177055.1 Atherinosoma microstoma | reverse complement strand
GTGAGAGAGAAGCGGCTGCAGTCAAACTAAGAGCCGATTCGACCAAAGCAGGGCGCCAAGATTTAAATGAGATATCAGAAAATAGTTTAAGATTGGGAATAAAGTGCATAATATGGGACCTTTTTAAGTGTAGTACTCTTTGCTTCAGAGTTGCCAGATCTACTTATTGATTAAATTCTCTGCTGCACTGCTAAACATACATGCTGCAGAGTACGTGTGGTATTGGAGGTGTTAAGTACTAAAAGTGGGTGGAGAAAGTTTTGGAAGTGAAGCTGTAGCAGATGTTAAAGTTGAACATTATGACAGAAGAACTTATGCCAAAAAAGGAGCCATATCTGTTCTCTGGAGATACTTTGGTTTGACATGGACCATACATCTGACAACTGTAAATGCCGTCAAGTTTAAGTTGTTGCCCGAAGTGTCTACACAAACAATTTGCTGCACTACATTAGCCCCAAACAAGCTTTGGGGTATTGAGCACGTATGAAACTAAGATGGGCACCATCTACATCCTTGGGTAAAACTGAAAAAGCTAGAGTCAGCTATCCTTGTCAGCTTTCCTTGTAGATGTGTTTGCTAGATATGACTGCCTATTTATTTATTTTTATTTTTAAATGAAACAACAAAAATACAACAGTGGATTGAGATATGCGGGTCAAATACCCAAGAAACTCGTACTATCTAAGAATTGGTTAAAGAGTCACTTCTAAATTTCAACATCAGTCAGGCTATTCTAATTTAATTTGGGATCATACAGTGTCCTTAAAATCCACAGCTCATGAATAACCACCAACCACTGCTACAAATGTTTGCTTTTGTTGTTGTTTTTGTTTTATGGGTTCAATTTCCTCAGCACAAACATTGCATTTAATAAATGTGCTATATGTACCACTGTAAACACAAACTATGATCATTTAGATTAAAGATCAAAGCTATCATATTCATTTTAATAAAAACTTGGAATCATCTTGGTTTTGGGAAACAAATACACATAATTGGTCAACCTCGGCCAGTTTTTCCCTTGGGCATGAAGCAATTATTGAAGCATATGTTTAACATCTCAGACAGGCTCTGAGTTTGTTTAGATTTTCAGTGTTATACTACATCACTGCTCATTGTCACAAGATTTAATAAACCTGTAAACCTGTCTTGTTATTAAGCACCAGTGCTGGAACAATATGCTTTCCTTTCGATTCTTTTACGATTTTTTTATTTTGGGGTGCTGATTCAATTTAAATTGTGATTCTTCGATATTCGCTGATTTTTGTGAATTTTTTTTTTTTTAAGTTTGCTTTTTTAACACCAGACCATGTGAAAAAGTTGAATGATGATGTCTACAAACTACATCAGGAGTCATATTTCCCAAAAAATGCACAGCACGTGTGAGTCAGTTTTTAAGATTTATGCTGCAGCAATATATTTGAACCAGCTGAAAATAAAGCATTTGAATTGGGGGCGGGGGGGAGCTCCTCATGGCAAAGCGGATTTGCTCGGCACAACACACCAGCCAGACCATCATTCTGCTTGCTATAATGCTGGACAAGTAGCAATAATAAAAAAAAAAAACATATTTAACAAAAAAATCGAATTAAAAATCGTGAAACAAAAAATTGGGATATTTATGTGAATCGATTACTTTTTTTTCTCTCCCACCCCTACTAAGCAACAGTCACCACTGACTTAAAATCTTCACCTTTTGTCATTTTAAAGCTGTATACTGCATGTTTTACAACTTCTAATGCCTTTAAGAAATAAAGTATCCTTATTGGACTGTTACAAAAATGAATTGTTACTGGTGGCTACTCATGTGTTTGTTACATGTACAGTTATAACAAACCAACTTCAGCATCTCACTAAATAGGGCTGACCTTTACAGTTGTAGGCTGTGTGAGTAACACACACACACATATATAAATATAATATTATCTAAAGTTTTATATATGAATAAATAAAATTTTAGATAATTTTAGCCCTTGTCTACCCTACACATGGAGTGAGGTCACTGCAGTCTGCCATTTCTGTGAGCACCAGATTTGTTCATAAAAAAAGTATTGCTTTTGTGAACACTGCCAGTCTATGATGGCATCCACAACACAAACAGTGAGGTCCATGTAGGAGAATTGAAGCCTAAATCATAAGCTCCAGACTTAAGTTCTTAAGGCCAGCATCTCCAGGGTTTAAGTGTTTGACTTTCTTAACAATTGGTTATCCAATCCATTTTCACTGGGTGGATGTATTGCTGTAGTGTAACATTGTCAATGAATGACTTCACATTTTGGACAATAGTTTCCCAGTTTTTTTTTTAGATTTGGTGCTATATTGCCAAGGGGACCCTCTATACTGCATTGAAACTGTTGATTTGAAATTCATTGAATAGTTGCTCTGATTTAATACTGTGTTCAGTGTCCGCTATTATACATAAAGATCTCAACACTTTAATAGTGTCCATTAGTCTCTTGACCAGTGAAGCAAAGCACTTCTCTTCCAAACTGAAAATTTATCCTGTTGATAAATTTGTCCTCTGTAAAAACGTGCAATGTGAAAATTCCAGCCAGTTTTGGTGATAATTGAATAATAAACCACACATATAGATGCAATTTTTCATGAGTAAACCCGACGTAACAAGGTAATTATAACAACCCCCTGTTGTTTATACTAGAGACCTAACAGACACAAAATATATTATAAATCATTTTGATAAACTGTACAGAGCGCGGCCACCTTTAAATCTGGTATCTTGGGGTCCTCTGCAAATTACGAGTTTCCAGCTCGGAATTCCAAGATCGCCTCGTCATTTCCGGACAGATTATCTCGGAGTTCCGAGGACAACTGTAACTCACTATAAACACTGCGCTTACAGGAG
Source organism: Atherinosoma microstoma (assembly GCA_037177055.1). Lineage (NCBI taxonomy): Eukaryota > Metazoa > Chordata > Actinopteri > Atheriniformes > Atherinidae > Atherinosoma > Atherinosoma microstoma. Next base: position 8,600 of record JBBBVU010058250.1, on the reverse strand, counting down.
CGCTCGGAAGCAACAAAAACAGATATTTCCCCGTCTTTTTTCCCCGTGTTTTTGTGAGGGTTTAGTAACTGTGCTGCTCTGTTGTCTCCACCATCAGTGAAAACTACGACAGAAACGGCTGTTAAACTTTCCTGCTTTGGCCTCCAAACCGAGGTCGGGAAGCAGAGGCGAGGTGGTCCCTCCTGGTTGAAGCAGCCGCTAGCTTCAGTGTTAACTTCCTTCTCTTTAGCCAGCAGTTGTGAAGCACAGGACTGATTGAACTACACGAGCTGTGTGGCGTTTATTGCTAAAGCTTCTAGCAGAACATTCACAGCAAAACAGCTAACGCTCCGATGTTTCTCTCCCCCTTCCCTCCTCCTCCGTGAGTTTAATCAGCTGACTTTGCGTGTCTCTCTCTATTCCTCTCTAGCTCGACCGTTCTTAAAGGGGTAGCGCTGTTCTACACAGTGCTGTAAACGGCACCATTTCTCAACGTGAGGGGAAAGAACTCATCGAAAAAAGGGGGCTTTTTTTTTTTTTTTTTTTTTTTTTTTTTTTTAAAGGGGTCGATTTTGTTCACCGTTCCGACTAATCGATTAGTCGTGCACATCCCTAATATATATATTTGTGTGTGTGTGTGTATGTTGACACACTTGAACCGATGTAATTTTTTCCATGCCCGATACATGGTAATAATCATGGAGGCTAAAAACTGATATTTAAAACCAATATTCATTTGAAGTAAAAATTTAACTCTTTACTAAAAGCTTGAAATTTTGAATTATAACTCCTACATTTAATTTAGCTCTGTAAGACTGGCACTGTAAACTGACAGTATTTTTATTAATATAATACAATATCAATTAAAACTGTCCTGCTAAACAGGTAAATAAATACAGTATAGTCTGCTGAATGATGTTTGCTCTCTGGCAGTTCGGGAGTTCCCCCCACATTTCAGTCGATGTAAACATCCCTCAGTTCTATAACTTTGACAAATATTATTTGTATCGATCAAGGGTACTGCAACTTGAGAAATATTAAATGGTTAAATAATAATTTATAAACGAAATGTTTGGATAAAGAATATGTCTAAAAATGTGGCCATACAACACCCGAGGTCACCGCTGCACGTCATCCACACACTCGGCGGAATATTAAACTTGTGTGTTGAATAAGGTTCATAATCATCCGGTTAAAAAAAACTAATAATTGCGTATTTAGAAAAATATTAACGTCAGTATTGAGCTGGAGAGGAATGTTATTTTTCCTGTATTTCCGTTACAATTAAACATACAGGAACAGTGTGGAAAAGCCAGTTTTGACGCCTCTCAGCCAGAGAACGCTGTTAGGACAGTTCGGCTGCAGCCATGCACGGTCGAACGCGAAGCTGATCTAACCAAATTTGGCACTTTATTTGGGACACTGTGAAGCCCCTGTAGTTGGATTTTTGAAATATCACCCCCGGGAGAAAAGTTCTGGCTCCAGCTTTTTCACCGGAGCAGATCACAAGCTCTGCCCGGCAGATTCTGGGCATGCAGCAGCCTGCTCACAGCGGTCCTCCCCCAGGGAGGGAGGGTTGTTTCTTTAAAAAAACAAAACACGGGATTGGCTCCCTAGTGATGTTCTACTACTCCACCATCCACCTTTCAAGAGTTTGTTTGGTTTATTTTCAAGTAAGTCGCTGTATTTTGCTATGTAGGCTACCGTTTTTTTCAACATAACCTAACTAGCCGTAGCTAGCAACCGGAAGTGTCAACACAATTCCGGAAGACGCATTTGCTAAAAGTGGGTGGGGGGAAATAAGGTGAATACAGTCGGCTGCATCAAAGCCAAAATAAACCCGTTTAGAGTGGATCCTTCACGTCGGCCGTCCAAAACATTAAAAAGACGTGTAGCCAGCTGAACTTAATTGTGTAGTCGGCTATATGGCCAGCAGCCGGCACTTGTGGGGAGCACTGTGATAAGTTGTGAGCATGGATAGTCACTAGATGGGTCAATATAGATCACAATGCATTGCAGGCAGGAGCTCTATTCACTTACGCAGTGTGTTGGTAACACAACAAGCGCCATTTTCCTCATCCGTCTTCTCATTGCCTCTCTCTGTCTTCTTATCTGCTGTCGTTTTCTTATTTTTACAATTATTACTTAAATTAGTGTTAGTAATAAGATGCTAGAATTTAGAACTGGGACCATTATATGGAAGATGCCGCATCAAGTGACAAGTGGCACGAACATGAAAGCAGGTTTAAAAAAAACTATAGACCATACATTTTTTGACTAGCTATGCAACAAAGAATAAAATAAAATATAAGGAAATTAAATATTTTCACATAAGAGTTTGGATTTGATTTGAAATGACATCTTCACGTGTGTCGGGGTTGCCATGGTTACAGCTGGTAGTTGTGATTTGCGGCAAAGAGAAAATAGCCAGCTCCGTGTCTAAATTGCAAACAGTGAGTGCACTATAAAGTCTGCTATATAGTGCAGCACCATGTAGTGATTGAAGGGTTAGGGGATAGTGTGGACATTCGGACACAGCCCAAAAATCTGCCAAATCTGAGTTCAGTGGTGTTGAGTTAAACCTCCATTTCAGTTTAAGGGTTTTTTAAAAAGATTTTTTTTAAAGTAATTTCATGCAAACATTAAAACTTGAAATAGTGGGGCTGACGCAAGTGTATTGAGATCTGCATTACAGCTTGAGGAACTTCTGCTTCTGATCATGTTAATAACTAACCAGTGTGCTCATGTGAAAAAGTGCAATGCTTTGATACTCCTGAGCTTTACACCTATGCAGCAGTATTTCTTTGTACTGCCTGGCCAAAAAAAAAAAGGGTTGCACATATTGAGTACGGTTACATGATGTTTTTTAATTTGGATTTAATCATTCTGAATTAAATTATTGTCCCCCAGGTTTACATAGAAATATTAATACCGAATTAAGGTTTACATGGAAAACACGTTTTCTTAATTCCGCTTTAGATCCAGGGGTCGGGAACGGTTCTGATTGGTTGGGGGGGCGGAAGTGACGTATGTATCTACCGGAAGAAAAAAAACTCAATTTTCTGCCTCGTTTCTTTACGACTACATCATGTAAAAACGTCATAATAAGAACCAATTTTGCTTGATTTGTATTCTACTTTTGAAACAGCAGCTACTCTTTAGCATACTACTTCACTTTCACGTGAATAGACTCTGTTTGAGTCCGTTTTAATTCGGGCGGCCAGTACTGTATATTGTCTTCATGGTGACAGGACAAAGGAACGAGCATGCACAGAACGACTGGAATTAACTTATAGCGGAATGAAGGTATGCATGATGGAGGAATTTTTTAATTTGGATTTAAAAGTGGAATAAACCAGCCACTTCGGAATTAAGTGTTTACATGGTCATTTTTAATCTCTTTAAAGCGGAATTAACCTTAATTCCAAATTAAAGAGGAATTAAAACTCTCTTGTAAACGTGACCACTGTTTCATTGGACCGCCTTTAGCTTTGATTATAACACATGTTCACTATGCCATTGTTTTGTTAAACCTCTGCAATGACAAAAGATTTATTTCCATCCAGTGTTGCATTCATTTTTCCACAATATCGTGTATTGATGATGGGAGAGTCTGACCACTACACAAAGCCTTCTCCAGCACATTCCAAAGATTCTCAATGGGGCTAAGGTCTGGACTCTGTGATGGCCAATCCATGTGTGAAAATGTGTCATCTTCCCTGAACCACTCTTTTACAATCTTGGCCCCATGAATCCTGGCATTGTCATCTTGAAATTTGCCCGTGCCATCGGGGAAGAAAAAATCCATTGTTGGAATAGCTTGGTCATCCAGTATATTCAGGTAGTCGGCTGACTTCATTCTTTGGGCACATAATGTTGCTGAACCCTAGACCTGGCCAACTGTAGGAACCCCATACGCTTGTACAGTAGGTTCTAGGTATGATGGGTGCAAAACATCATCTGCCTCCCTTCTTACCCCAATTCGCCCATCACTCTGGAACAGGTCAAATCTGGACTCATCAGACCACATGATCTTTTTCCATTGCTCCAGAGTCCAGTCTTTATGCTCCTAAGGAAATTGAAGCCTTTCTTCTCCAGTTAGCCTCACTGTTATGGCTACACAGCTGTTAAGTCCCAACCCCTTAATTCCCAAAATTTTAAATAAATTAGTATCTGAGAATCATTTTTTTGGCAACACTAGATTTCACCAAACATTTAAGTGATCGTCAATCATGATTATTCAGGACCAATTTCAATCACATTTCTTCCTCGAAGACAATGGTTCCCCACTATCCTTCCAGTTTTTTAATAATGTGTTGGACAGTTCTTAACGCAATTTTAATAGTTTCTGCAATATCCTTATATGTTCCATGGGAAAACATGGTATGTGTCTTTCGACATGGTTTAAAAAATGAGAAGCTACTCGATGCATCAGTTGGGGTTAAATAACTTGTTGCCAGCTGAAAAATAATCACCCATGCAGTTGGTATCCAATAGGAGACCTATACCTATCTGTCTAGTAATATCCAGTTGGGAACTTTCTATTTTGGCCAGGCAGTGTATATGCTGCAAGTTTTAACCCCTTTTTACATATTAGTTGTGCCTTATCACCAAAAAGTACTTGTTAAATTGCCGCTATTCCTCTTAGGTAAATCATGCATGCCAGTCTAAACAGAACCAAAAGGCCATATAAATGTGCCATCATGGCAGAATTGCAGTTGCAGTCAGTGGCGTGACAACAGCACTGTAAGTTACAGCAGGGGTGTCCAAAGTCGGTCGTCAAGGGCTGCTGTCCTGCAAGATTTCAATGTTTCCTGCTTCAATACACCTGACTCAAATTAAAAGGATACAACAGCCTATGAAGTTCTGCACAATTACTCATTAATTTGAGTCAGGTGTGTTGAGTCAGAGACACGTTGAAAACCTGCAGGATTCTGGCCCTCGAGGACCGGAGTTGGACACCCCTGAGTTAGAACAATGAGTTCTGTAATGCCAACTTGTGTGATCAACACATTAATGTGGGTCTGTTTTTGCTATTGTTACGACTTCTGTTGGTGGTAGTGATATCAGCTATGTAAAAGAATATTTAACCCTATTGATTAAGGTATGAAGGAGGTAGGCTCACCCATCACAATTAAGGGTATGTATAAGCCACAAACACAAAAAATAGAGCCCTTAGATGTAATTAATGGAAAATTCAGTTTCTTAAATTTTACTTAGTTTAGTGGGCATTCAAATAAAGTTTTTTGGACACACAGTTTGTGTTTATGTTGCAACTCACTGAGAGACTGATTGGGTGTAGGTGGAGAACAGTATACCAAGGTATCTGCATAAAAGTAAAAATGTACATCAGAACCTTTTAAAACTATAAATACAGTAAATGGGACAGGTCCTAGATCTATGAGCTGAAACCAGACCCTTTCTCCCCCACCCCTAATTGACACTGCAAGAGTCTCAGAACATGGAGTGATCTTTGCTTAAAGTGTAACTGCAACCTCTGCTTTTTGTGTAACTCCACCCACTGCCAAACTTTGAAAAATGCCACAAACTGCGAGGTGTGGGGATGTGGGGTTCAGTTGGTGGGGGTGGAGTTGGTTGGCAGAAACTTTTGAATGACTGTCAGCAGTTCAGCGAGTGATGGAAAGAAATACGGATTTACAAAGTACCTACACCACAGTGCAGTCTTTTGAGGTGGAAGACTTTCCCCCTCCAGATTCCTCTCAGCTAGACACCACAGTATAGGAAGAACAAGGTGGTCCTGACCTGAACCAGATCAGTTTGAGCTGTCAGAGTGGCCACAGCTTCTGCTGGACTGGTTGCACCCTGTCTGACGCTGCGATCTGAATCGACCAACTTTAAAGTGGCTGCAGACATTTTGAACGTGGTAGTATGTTCTATAAACCTTGCAGAAATATTCAGCAACGTGTATCTATCATTCTCGAAGCGGTAGCAGCCAGTGTTCAACCATCTTGACAGTGGCTGCAAACACTGTCAGTGGCTGCGACTAGTCCGGTGTTGACAGAAGCTGCGACCAGTCTGGCCCACTCTGACAGTGGCTGCAAACAGTGATGGACCGCTTGCAACCAGTCCATCAATGTTTGCGATCTGAATCGCCAAAGGTCAAAGTGGCTGCAGACATTTTGAGTCTGGTAATGTGTTTCATAAATCAAGATAAAAGATATAAAAAAATGTTAAAATCAGTATAGGTGGTTTTCATTGCAAGTAAGTAATACTATGTTGTTTACAGCTCACAAACATATATTAGGACTACCCATTATGCACTACCCATTCAAGCAAAGCCTGATCCACTTCATGAAAAGTTTTATGCAAGTCAAAGTGGAAAGGTTCAGCTTGCTGTCAAGAGATTTCTTGAAATAATTAGCTGCTTTTGAAGATGTAGTTTTGCTATGCTGAATGAATTTTGTTAGTTGCTCAAGAATTTATAAACTCTCACGCTGTGTCCGAATGTCCACCCTAACCCCTAACCCCTCATTCATTACATAGGGCTGCACTACGTAGCACATTACATAGGGCACTCATTCTGTTGGCGATTCGGACACGAAGCTCACTACTTTCTCCCCGCTGCAGATCACGTGACTACCAACTGTCACCACAGCAACCCCGGATGCCATGAATATGTCGTTCCAAATCAAATCCGAACTATTATGAGAAAATATATTATGTGTTTTATTCTTTCTTTGTTGCATATCTATTCATAGAAAATGAATGGTCTTATAGTTTATTTTAATCTGTTCTGATGTTTGTGAGACTCATCACCTGATGCAGCACATTCCATTGAAGAAATGGTGCCAGTTTTAAACTTTAGCATCTTCTTACTTACACGAATTAAAGTAATAATCATAAAAATAAGGAAACATAGGCAGATAAGAAGACGGATAGGGAGAATGCCGCTTGTAATGTTAGCAAGACATCACTTAAGCTCCTGCCCGCAATGAACTGTGGTCTATATTGACCCGTCTAGGGACCATCGATGCTCACTACTTTTCAAGATGCATTGCGGGTAATTTTGAGTGCACTATTTTTTTCTTCCTGGACATTCGGACACCCCTACAAAATGGCATGACCCCTATATAGGCCACTATGTAGGGAATACGGTGCACATTTGGACAGCCTCAGTAAACCATTTGCCAGCTAAAAAATGGGGCTCCAGATTCTCCAGCCTTGTTGATTTTTAACGGATCTTGTGCATGGTCTTTTTTAAGTTTCCCTTCATTTAAAATCTGTACTGATGAATATATCTTTGTGGTATCTTGTCAACATTAAATGCTCGGCCAGACAATAATTTTGACAGTTTCTAAATTGGCATATTCAAAAACTCAAATTCAGCCATGAAGCCTTTCTGGTCCCTGACTTCTCCTAAAAGTACACAAATATTAATTTTAACAAGTTTATGTAAAGACTAGAAATTTCTGCATATTTCTGAGAGCTCTTTCTCACCACAGGATTTTGTGCAGTTCTATTTTTAGATTCCCGGATCAGATAAAGGGGTTTAGAGGAATGCTTTGCAGAGTTTATTAGGGAAACACTGAATACTGTCACGACAGTCTACACAGTTTATTATGAGGTTAAAACGACTATTTAGAAGTTGCAGCCAAATCAGATCAGTCACTTCTGCTACTGCAGCACCGAGCATGTGATGCTGTCTTGTCTTTTTTTCCTTCACTCTGCGGGAAGATCAGGTGATGTGTGAAATCATATCCGAAAACGGTTATGACTATCAGATAATAGGCTATTTCGTAGCAAATATAATTTCCCTTTTTCAACGTGGAAAGCGGCAAAAATGGAACAGCAGCGTATTTTAGAGAAGCGGAGCGCCTTCAGAAGTGCTGCGCTGTACCGCTCCCATTGACTTCAGTTGTGCCATCAGCTGTGAAGCCGCCAGGCGGTGCTTCCACACCGCTTTGCATTCTGTGGGACTTGATTTCAATCGCTTTTCTGTCAGTTCCATATGACCGATGTTGCACCGGTCTCCTTAACAAGGAGCACCTCATTCTCCCGCATCTGCTCCATGCTTTTGATTAAAGTAGGCGCAGCTATTGCGGCAGGCCAGTAGAGCCAAAATCTCTACCGTTTGCCAAATTTACACAGTGGAGGGGAGGGGACATCATAATTAAGTGCTAGTTAGACTGCTGAGAGTCCACTTGGACACAGGTGCTGCCTTTTAGTGTATATTATCAAGAATCAAGAAACTTTATTGTCATTATGACAAGCACAATGAAATTTTGTTTAGCAGCTCTTGGCTTAAAACACACTTAGACACAAATTATAAATATATCTTAATTGAATAATTATTTAAATATTTCTTAAGTGACTGGGGGGGGGGGGTGATGGATTTTACAGCTCTGGGGAAGAAGCTGTGTTTCAGTCTGTTTTGAGTGGGCTTTGATGGTCCTGAATCTCTTTCCAGAGGGAAGAGGTCCAAACAGTGGGTGTCCTGGGTGGGTGGGGTCTGCAGCTATACGACTGGCCCTCCTCTGGACCCGGCTGTCGTATATCGAGTCCAGGAGAGGGAAAGGACACCCTACAATCCTCTGTGCTGTTTTCACCACCCGGGCCAAGTCCTTCCTGTCTTGTGCAGTGCAGCTCCCGTACCACACTGT
>JBBBVU010058249.1:0-11474 GCA_037177055.1 Atherinosoma microstoma | reverse complement strand
TGCTTGTTTGTAGGTGACCAAATACTTATTTTACCGAGGAATTTACCAATTAATTCATTAAAAATCCTACAATGTGAGTAGTATATATGGTCACCCCAAAAAGCCACCCCCCGAATAGCCCGCTAATTTGCATATTTCACACCTTTAATTACCTACGTCACACCCCGTCACCAAAACAAAGGGGTGTGTCTGAACTTTTGACCTTTTTTAACTTCCGAACTGTGTCACGTGTGTGACCCTGGTGTGACCGTGGGAATTTCCATTGTGCGCATGCGTGTGTATGATAGCGAAGTTTTCACTCTGCGCATGCGAATATTCTGTTTTTTAAAAACGGCATTTACCGTATCTGGTTTTTCCAGATAAAAGATTTGTTTAATATACATTTAAAACTTTTTACAAGTAGGTCTAATGCTAATGTTATTAAATGTTACTAAATGTTCTCCACTGTAGGCTGTGAGAAGATAATTTACGTATATTTATTTTTGTTTCGCGCAAAAAGAAGTTACGGTTTTACATTTTCTAAAAGGCATATAGAGGCCTATGGGGTAATACAGACTAAATAAATGAAAAAACCCTACAGCCGTTTGATATTCATAACGAAGAAAACTGTAATTTAGGGCACTACACGTAAAACACTTTTAAAAATACTGCAAGGATCAGGATAAGAGATATATTAAAATAGTCTTGATTTTCTGGGTATAACTTGTGGCGTTTAAACAAAACATTTCTACGTGTCTTTTAAAAAAGGAATATATATATACTTAAAAATAAAATAAAAATACTGAAGGATAACTTTTAAAATGGATAATTAATGTAGCTCAATGCTGAAAAAATAAATAAATAAATAGATATATTAAAATAACCTGGATGAAACTAACAAATTAAAGAAAAAATAAAAGCAATATTATAAAGAAGATAAGAAGAATCCTATGAACAACGTTTAAACCAATTTGGAAAGGAACAAGCCCAAACATATTTCTAAATGGAAATGTACTGCGGGGTGACAATACCCCCCAACAGTAGGCTATAGGGGGACAAATGGTGTTGTTACAACCGTTGTAGGAAAACGACATGTCCAGGCATATCTTAAACGTAGGCTATTGGGGTGTATCGAAAAAACATTTGTAGAAGAATATATTTTTAGTTTTCTACATTTCTACATATTGATAGATTCCTGGTGTTAATAGTAGGCTACTAGCTGACATAGATACAGTGTATGTGAAATCCGTTTGACACCGTTTGTCGGGCTCTTTGTGATATCCGATAGAGTCATCATACATACAGACAGTCGTCTCCCTCTGTCTGCTTCCTTTCAACCCATTTGATATTCATAACGAAGAACTGTAATTTTGGACACCACATGTAAATCTGATTTTTCTCAACAACCATACAGACAGTCGTCTCCAGCTGTCTGCTTCCTACAGCCGTTTGATATTCATAAAGAAGAAATCTGTAATTTAGGGCACTACACGTAAAACACTTTTAAAAATACTGTAAGGACTAGGATAAGAGATATATTAAAAGAGTTTTGATCTTCTGGGTATAACTTGTGGCGTTTTAAAAACAAAACATTTCTACGTGTCTTTTAAAAAAAGGGGTATATATATATATATATATACTTAAAAATAAAAAAAATAAAAATACTGAAGGATAACTTTTAAAAATGGATAATTAATATAGCTCAATGCTGAAAAAAATAAAATAAATAGATATATTTAAAATAACCCGGATGAAACTAAGGAAATTAAAAGGAAAAAATAAATATAACAAGAATAAGGCATTTATCTTATAAAAAGCACTATAGAGGGACATGTCCAGACACAGTTCTATGTTAAAAACGATGGCTATTGGGGGCAATAAAATAAAAAAAGGTGTCAAAAAGGCTGTTCTATGGGTTTAAAAAGGGAAGGATATCCAGAAGCCCTTTATCAAAGGCCTTTCTGAAGAAGAGGGAGTCACATTTTTCCGCAGTTACAACAGCACGACATTTATCGAAGGATGGAGAGTAAGTATCTTATTTTTGTCATTGATTATACAGTTTTTTAAACATAGTACTTGTTTCTTCACTTTGTTTTAAAAAGTATTATCTTTGTAGATACTGATTCAGTGACGAGTCCATCTACGCCGATAAGGAACAAGAATCTGGGTAAGTAGGTCTACCTAATCAAACAGACGGTCAAAGAAAATTACAACTATTCTGTTCACTACATAATACAAAGTGTGTATTTTGTACTTACAGATTTGAACACTTTTAAACACCCGCCGCCTGCTCCAAAGAAGATTTGGCTGTCAACGGAACTACGTCGCAGAGAAACAGGCGCATCACCCACTCTCCGGACAAAAAGAGGTAATCTTTTAAGCAAAAAATAAAAAACACGATGGGTTATACATGTAATAAGCTGTTATAACATATATTGTGTTAATGTCGATCTTATTAATATAATTTCAGCTAGTGAAGGATCTGAGGATTCCTTGCTCTCATCACAACCATCAAATTGGTCGGACAGGGACATCGGCCTTTGGGATTCTGCAGACTTTGCGCCGTCCAAGAAAACCAAAGTTGGAAACTCTTTGGATAACACGACGACTCCCCGAAGGGTTTTTAAACAAAAAACTGTTAGCTTTTTGCAAGGAGTCGCTGAACCAACAGCCTCCGACGATACACACAATCAACAGTTGGTGAGTCGTAAAGATTTTCTTCAACAAAACAGTTTAATTAACAAAAGACTTGACCGTATTGCTTCAGTGACTTTGTCCTTAGAACGTAAAATATCTATGTTAACAGAACTTTATGCACGTCTATTAGCACGTCAAAAATAACTAGCTGTTGTTGTGATAACACTGGTTTTGGACATATATTCTCTCGGAATCCGGTTTTTGTTCTTTAGCTATAACAATTATGCTGCCCCAAAAAAGAAAATTTAAATCGGTGGATGGCATGAGAAATGCAGAAAGGAAACGTGTGGGGACTGTCATACCGTCTGAGTACTGGGAACATGATGCGGATACACGCATGCAAATTCTTAGTGATGTGGTGGAAAATGGAGAAGATATTATAGAAGGATTGCTTAATGATGCTCGCATGCATGGGACGGAATATTCTAAAATTAGTCTTGTTGGTGATTCAAGTGATGAGGGGATGGATGACATGGGTATACCGTCTGATTACTGGCAACACGATGTGGATACACGCCTACAAATGCTTAGTGATGTGGTGGGAAAGGGTGAAGATATTATAGAAGGGTTGCTTAATGATATAGGTGTGAGAAAAGAAGGGCAGGGGGGTTGTGGGAGACATGTTGACTCTGAAAATGAGATTTCTGAGCAGGTGCATTCTGAGCATGTTCAACAACACGGTAGTACGGCGAACCGGTATGATCATGGTGGTACATTTAGAGACGTGCCTGTCTTTGACGGTGTGGAAATCACACAGCCCGTAGATCTGAGGGGTATCTCGCTCGACGACATAGAGCAAGTGCCATTTACTTTGAGGAACCAACTGTCTGGACTGGTAGAGCGCTGTGCAAATGACACGCCGGAGGGTAGCGTAATGAACGTTTGCTTGCGAGGGCCTTCTCTGGCTAGTGATATTCAAACGGTTTTAAGGACGGGTGACGAATCAAACGCGGACATGTTCCTAGAGCATATAGCAAGGGTCATGCAGAGTAATGACACGTCGCTAACAGATGACAGTTTGGAGTTTGTGGTGTCGGTGGCATATAATCGGAGTGGTGGTGGACGCTTGAAACTTGGTGGTGTACCGTATGACGAAATTTTAAAAAGAAAAGGAAAATCCCTTTATACACCCGAAAACATAGACAATTCACTCTGCTTTGCCTTATGTGTTGCACGTTTTTTAAACCCTGCAAACACAGAACAGGAAAATATAGTCTGGGCACAACAGGTACACAACCAATTGGATTTTTTAATTAACCACAAGGTCGGTTATTCTGACGTGTGTAAATTTGAAGAGCTTTTAGACGTAAAGATACTGGTATTTCACCACAACAGAGGGACCAAAAATCTACAGATATACCAGAGCAGTGACAGGCGCCACAAGAAAACAATCTGGCTGTACCTTCACAACGAGCACTACTGCCTTATCACCAATAAGACAGGCTTTTTTGGAGTATCGTTTGTTTGTGAGCAATGTTATGAGCAGCATCGCACTGTTTTGGCACACAAGTGTAAATATTATTGCAATGTTTGTTTAACGGACTGTAAACCCGACAGACAGATTAAATGTAATGATTGTCGTCGCTTGTGTCGTTCAAAGAGCTGTTTTGAGATTCACAAACGGTATTCCTTAACACATCGTCTTACGCCATGTGAAAGCATCAAATATTGCGAGGCATGTTGTCGTTTTTACAAAACCGCTGCGGTACGAAAAGATGATGATGATGACACACCTGAGCACATATGCCAGCAGGGGCGCTGTAAAGACTGTGGCTCTTATCTGGTCAGTGATGAGATCCATCAGTGTTTTATACAGCCTACCACACCAAATAACCCGACTGACAAATATATTTTCTACGACTTTGAAACACGCTACCATGATGGTCGTCATGAAGCCAATTTTGCTAGCGCCGTAACATATAACAACAAACAGTGGTACGCTTCTGGTCCTGCATGCGTAATGCAGTTCATACAAAATTACAGAGCCAAACGCTACCGAAATTACACCTTCATAGCACACAACGCATCTGGCTTTGACAACTATCTGGTTTTACAGTACTTCGCACAGCAGGGCATTACACCGATGTTGACTATGCGTGGCAGTCGAGTGATTCTCATGTATGACAAAACTTTCAAACAGAGGTGGATAGATTCTTTTAGCTTCATCCCCATGCGTCTAGCTAAGACTCCGGAGGCATTAGGCTTCGAGGATGCGGAGAAAGGTTATTTCCCACACCGCTTCAACACCAGGGAAAATGAGTTTTATGTCGGGCCCTATCCAGAACCACATTTTTACGGTCACGACACTATGACCGAAAAGGAAAAGGCCGTGTTCATGGCTTGGTACAGCACTGTTCGCCACAAGTTGTTTGATTTTCAGAGGGAGCTGAAAAATTACGGTGTAAACGACGTGGTCGTGTTGCGTAAAGCATGTCTGGTGTACAGGCAAACATTCGTGAAGTGTGCAAACCTGGATCCGTTTACTTACACAACCCTAGCCTCGGCATGCATGGCTGTTTACAAGTCTATGTTTTTACCCCGAAACACTGTGGCATACACCTTCGATGGAGCATATCACAAACAATACAAAACATTTTCAGACGTGTCCATACAGTGGCTCGAGTACATTGCCGACAAACATAACACACACATTCAACACGCCCTCAACAGTGGTGAAAAACAGTTTGGCCCGTTTTTTACCGACGGTTACGATGAAGAAACACACACCGCCTATGAATTTCTGGGTTGTTTTTTTCACGGGTGTCCGTCCTGTTATTGTCCGGCATACATAAATCCTGTCACAAACACAGAGTATGGTATGCTGAAAAACCAACATGATGCAAAAATGACATACCTACAAAACACACAATTGCTCAACGTAGTGGCCATCTGGGAGTGTGAGTGGCGCAGTTTGCGAAATACAGACAGAGATGTACAGGCCTTTGTTGCTAACTACCGAGCACCCAGCAGGCTTAACCCCAGGGATGCACTATTTGGTGGCCGAACAAACGCCTTTAAACTATCGCACACGGTCGGCGCTGAGGAAAAAATCCGGTATTACGATTTCACGTCATTGTACCCGACAGTGCAAGCGCGTATGCTCTATCCGGTGGGACACCCACAGATCATTCACAAAGATTTCAAGACAATAGACCAGTACTTTGGTTTTGTCAAATGTACTGTGGCACCGCCAAGGGGCCTCTATCACCCCGTCCTCCCTGTGAGGTGTAACGGCAAGCTGATGTTCCCCTTGTGTAGGACTTGTGCAGAGCAGCTGACCAAAGACAGCACATGTCAGCACAGTGACAAAGACCGGGAACTTTCGGGTACGTGGGTATCCCTAGAGCTCCAGAAAGCCGTTGAAAAGGGGTACAAAATTACGCAGATTACCGAGGTGTGGCATTTTGAACTACAGACAGACAGACTGTTTAAGGGTTATGTCAAAACATTCCTGAAGCGCAAGCAGGAAGCCTCTGGGTATCCCTCACACGTGAGCACCGCAGAGGCCAAACAAGCCTACGTAAAGGAGTACTATGACAAAGAAGGTATCAAACTCAACCCCGCGAATATAGCTGTCAACAAGGCTGTTAGGAATTGCAACAAGCTGATTCTCAACAGTCTTTGGGGCCGTTTTTCACTGCGCTGTGACCTCGCTACATGCGAACTCATATCCGACCCCGCGAGGTTTACACAGCTCATGTTCAATGACTGTTTTGATGTCAGGCAGTTTTGTTTTATCACGGACGATGTTGCTTTGGTGCAATGGCGTCATGTTGATCAGCAGGCGACTAGAGCAAGGGACGTTAATGTATTTATCGGTGCTTTTACCACAACACACGCACGCCTCATGCTTTACGACTTGCTTGACCGGTTGCAACAACGCGTTCTCTATTGTGATACAGACAGCATTATTTTTGTATCGCGAGAAGGTGACTTTGTTCCACCGCTGGGCCCTTTTCTCGGTGATCTGACTGACGAAATTAATGACGGTGATCTGTGCGGCACAGAGGCTGAAGATTTTATCACAGATTTTGTATCCACCGGGCCAAAATGCTATGCCTACCACACAAAACAAAACAAAACAGCCATCAAATGTAAAGGTGTGACGTTGAATGCCAAAAACACGTCACTGGTCACACAACAATCCCTTCGGCGATTGGTGGACTCCTTTGTCAGGAACCAGTCTGTGTCTGAATGTATCACAACAGAGACCGACACCATCTTGCGTGATAAAAAGAAGCTACAGCTGAAAAACGCTACAGTATTAAAACGTTTACAAGTTGTGTACAACAAACGGCTAGTCTTTCAGGATTACACCACACTCCCTTATGGCTACTAGGCCGGTGGCAAAACAACTCTCTTTTGACTTTGACACACGACTACAACATCCTTTCAGTATGGTCGTGTCAGGTCCTTCAAACAGCGGTAAAACATATTTTGTAAAGACGATAATTGAAAACGCAGACAAAATAATTTCGGAAAAGATTGAGAACCTTGTATATATTTACTCCTGTTGGCAGCCTCTGTATGACGAACTTTTACAAATTAGGCCTATAAACTTTGTTGAAGGAATACCAGTATCGCTCTGTGACGACTCGCTTTTACCGCCTCAGAAAACCAACCTTGTTGTTATTGATGATTTGATGCATGATGCATGTAATAATCTGGAAGTGCAGAATATGTTTACCAAGTACGTCCACCACAGAAATTTAAGTTGTATATATCTTGTACAGAATTTATTTATGCAGGGAAAATCAAGTAGAACAATTAATCTAAATACTAATTATATTGTTCTGTTTAAAAACCCAAGAGATAAGTACCAGGTATATCTTTTAGCCAGACAAATGTTTCCTGGTCAGACCAAATATTTTTTAGAAGCCTTTACCGATGCCACAAGCTGTCCATACGGTTATATTTTAGTTGACTTTAAAGCCAGGACACCCGACCACTTTCGTCTCAGATCTCAGCTACTCTCAGACCGTGCAACTGTCTATCTACCAAAGTGAATTTATCATGTCAGCACGCATACATAGAAACTGTGACCGTTTAAAATTCTTATTCAAGGCCCCGCCTCATCTCAGAAAAGTTATTTTGAACACAGCGAGCGAAGATTTCATCAATGCCCTGTGTGAGGTTGCTTTGAATGTTTTGCAAGGTAGGATACCTTTAACCAGCAGTCAGTATCGTCGTCTAAGAAAAGAAAAAACAGGGGTTAGGATGCTTGCAGACAAAAGGATACCCCTGACTAAAAAAAAGAGAGTGATTAATCAAACAGGCGGACTTTTATTGCCTCTATTAGGAGCAGCTCTACCTTTTATTACCAGTCTTTTTACCAGGAACGGTTAGTTGATGTCACGTTTGTCGCGATGGAACATACTCAAAAAATGTATCTAGTACCACAGCATCAGTTGGATTCTTTGAGACACCCTCTCCCACCGGAACGTTTAAGACAGGCTGTAGAAAATGATTTAGATGAATCCATGAAAAATATATTGAATTTACCGGACCTAGATCTACACGAAAAGGCCAAAAAGTATGCATCAGTGTTACAGAGGTTTCTCTCTATGGTTAAACAAGGTGAACTCGAAAAGGGTGTTTTGACACTCTCTCTTCCTGTTGATGCTCCTGGACATGTTGACAAAGATGATGATGTGATAGAGGAGGTTCTCAAACAAATGCCTTTGAGAAACAGGAAAAATGTTGAATATCTTGTAAACACCATCAGAAAAGCCAAAGGAGTTGTTGCGTGGAATGAGCAGGGAGAGTTCATTATTAATGGCAATGTCATCAGGGGCTCGCATATGTATGACTTGTTAAAAAGTGTGACAGCACCGCGTCATGTCAAACAAAGACCAGTAGGATGGGATGTTTTTTTAAAATCTCTTGCTGATATAAATGCCCCAACATCATCTATACCCAGTGTTGAAGTTAGACAGCTTATTGACGGTTATAAGAGAGGTGTTGTTCATTCTTCTGAGAACACGTCTGCAAATTTGCCTACACGCCGTAGAAGGAAAAGATTAGAGCTTGTTGGTTCACCCTCATTTTTTAGAAAGTCTGATTCTGAAGCATCGCCAGAATCGGGTGTCTTTAAAACACCAAAGCTAAATGTACAATCATGGCTGCCATTTTGAAAATGTTTACCTTTTTTTTTTTTTTTTTTTCGCTTCATTGTCAATGTTTTTGTCTTTAATTTCATTTGTGATCTATACTAATGCTGTATTTTTTATGTAACTGTTTTTAGTGTTCATGTAAAAAGATTTGTTTTTAATGTATATGTTTCTGAAAATCTGTCTTCTTCTAAATGTGTCCTTGATTGTTTTGCAAATAAAAATTCTGAATCAAGAATGTTTGTTTGTCAAAGTATTTATTTAATACATACACATGCTTGTGAATGTTGCACACACATTATATCATAATCACGACAAGCTGACGGTGTTATGCAGTCAACAAATCGACACACCATTAGATCATTAAACACAACATGGTCACTATATTTACGTAGCACATGAGCATATGAGTGTCCTTTTTGTATATTAAACAAGAAAAAAACACAATGTTGTCCACACGTAGTAGTTAAATTATCTTGCACTTGTCTTCTAGAATAAAACATAGTATCGCAGTTCCTGTTTAGAAACTGTTGTATGCTGTCAGGAAATTTTGATGGTCCATTCCCAAAGGAGTCAAAGAAGTACCCATCTCTATGCACAGTCACATAGATGGCCAACCAGTGGGTACCAGGTAGGTATGTAGGATCTGTGTTGACTATTAACATGGCAGGAAAAATATGAACAACATTTGGTAGTCGATCGGCAGCAAATACACCCAAAAAACAGGTCTTGTTAGATATTTTTTTCATGATAGCGGTCAGTTCTATGGTATTCATTATTCTCAATAATGGTCCAATAGCACCTGGCGCCGGTTAGATATTTCCACTACAGAGTCAAAGACTGCGTAGCATATTAAATTTATGGTTCTCGCTAGAGCCCTCCTGAAACGCGCTTCTAGACGCACGTTCCCTGTCCGAACCAACGAGATGTGTTGCCCACAGGCCTCGTCAGCTTCCAGGTTAAAACAAAACAGAGAATATCCAGATCCAAAATCTTCTCGGTTTATAGCCAAACCTCTGTCCTTCAGCTGTCTACCGGTTGCTTGAATCAGCTGATAGTATTCACGGACATACTGTCCGTTATTGAAATCAGGTTGGAACGGCTTAGCAGGGTACGTGAGACCGTCAGCATAAAGAGCCATAAATTCTGTATCGTAATGTTGAAAACGGAACGGGTTACGGTTGTAACTACCCGTAAACGCCTCATTATCAACAAAACCTATTACAAGAAGCTTTGGAATCTGCCCCAAAAAAAGGTTCTCTTGGTTACAGATACGTGTTCCTGGGGGGATTGAAAAATTTTTCAAACAGACCCTATCGATAGGGTATTTCACATTAGACTGTGTAAGAGCCCTGGCATGTGCTAGTTTTATAGTAGGGGACACTGTCACTTTCTTAACGAAAACACTGGCCGCTACAATACTCACACGATAATTTAAATTTCCAACACCCATGAGACAAAATTCATCTTTGGAGCGAACAAATTTTAATTTTAGATCGACACCATTGAGAAGTAGTTTTTCTTGAAAAAACATGTCTGCGTGAATGGGGGCTATTAATTCTACGGATGCACTCCGTGCCGTGTGAGCTGCCCTGAGCGTTAACCCATTGTTATCATCATTAGGCGAAGCGTCGTCCATGTGACTTGACTTGTCTTTGATGAATAATCCACATCCAAACTGCGACTCCAAAGTGTCGTTCCCATAGTTTAACAAGCATTCAATTATCCCCCTATACGGATATGTGTTTGAAGACTGTGATATCAGACGGTCCCCTAAAGTTATATCCACTTGTGAGAAAAGGGTACATCCAGGATAATTTATGAATCCTACTTCTGCCTGTTCGTCCAAATTACTTCCATCAGGGTTGGTGATTTTAACGGATAGATGCAAAAAGCTGTTGTTTAAGTCAAGATAGTCTTCACTACTGGAGGATATGTAAAATTCCAAAGGACCTGTTGGGGTTATAGCCGATACTGTTGGGATTTCGATAAAGGTACATTTTTCAATTGACGTCTGTGTTAGCGGTAGTGTGAAGAGGTCCAGCTCACTTTTAACACATTCCTCGGACATGTTGTGTAGGAAAGCCATTTTTATTTTTTTATTTTAGTTTTTTTTTTACACCTCAAAATATATCAATGCCAGAGGACCTATGTTGTCTTGAAGCCTTCCTTTTTCTCTTATGATGTGTCTTTTTCAGTGTGTTGTTTATACGTTTATTCGCTTTCCTTTTTTTATTTCCATGGTCACGCCCACGGGTGGGGGGAGGTCTTTTTAAAGCCCTTCTCACAATAACCGACATCCCTGAACCTTCTTGCTGAGGCACCTCATGCGGTCGTGCATTTCTTTTTGTGATATTAGTAACCACGTCTGCCACAATATTTCTAGCAGCCGTTTTCAGATGGGGCTTGGCTAGATTGAGCCCTTGTTTGAAAATGGGTAGTGCCATTCTGAAAAGATTTCTAAACATTCCACCCAGACCGGCTCCATACTGGGAGCTCGTTCCCATGAAGCCAGGCAGGCCAGATCCAGCCTGGTGCATGTAGTATGACATGTATTTGTCATTGTCGTAGCGATGCCGTAATGCCATTTAAAAAATATATATATATATATCTACAACAGTTGTTTAACAGGCCTGAAGTGGAATTTAATAACTACTTTCCCGTATGTGAAAGGTATAGGCTGATCTT
>JBBBVU010058248.1:0-11476 GCA_037177055.1 Atherinosoma microstoma | reverse complement strand
CCTCCGGAACAAGGCCCTATCTTCTACTTTAATTTAATTGTTTGTTTAATCATTATTATTATTTGAAAAAAAAAAAAGAAAAAAAAAGAAAGAAAAAAAAACTCTGCTACAACAATAATTTCCCTCAAAAGGGATAAATAAAGTTTTTTTTTTTTTCATTTCATTTCATTTCATTAACTCCATTAACTTCCACTTGCATGTGGATCAGTGGATAGCACCTTGGTTTGATGGTCTGCTTTGAAAAACAAAACAGACAAAAAAGAAAAAACCTCAATCACCTGACAGCAGTTAAATTTGTTTGTTTTTCACAAGGCAGTCTGTTATAAAGATTAGTACACTTTTAAGTAGTTACATTACAGGGTGTAAAATAATGTTTAGAAGTTTGAAAAGCTTTGGTGGCAATAAACAAAGATCATGATCTCAGTATCTATGTGAACATAGTCGAGAGTGTTTAGACCATCATTTTGTGGGGATTAAATTTAATTTTATTATTTATGTTTCTTGGTTTACTGAACATTAAAGTATTGGCTTGTGAAAATTGATTAGACAGGATGAGCAATCATTGCACTGCTAATTCTCACCTTAGATGTTACTGTAAGAAAAGTGTTGAAATACATTTTGACATCATAGACCAAGTCACTTGAATTAAAAATACTGATTAAAAAAAAGTCAACAGCATTAGAACATCATTTAAGTTTGACTCTGCAGAACAGTCTCTTAAGATGTTACTAAAGTTCCTTCATTTTCAGCCCATAAATGATTGGATTAAAGAGGGGCTGATACGTTACAATCTGTAAAGACATTACCAAATCTAAAATATTTGAAAACTCAGATACCAGGGACATTATAGTTACATCTGATGCACACAAGCATGAATAGCTGATCAGAATTAACAAATGTGGTAAACAAGTTTCAGCAGCTTTGCTCCTGACTTCTTTACAACTTTGATGTAATATTACAATTATCCTGGTATAAGAAAATAATGTTAAAAGCACAGGGAGTAGTGCAACATTAATCAGCATTATCGTGGGCATTATAACTTGTGCTTCTGAGTGCACACACAAAATATTGTAAAGTGGACTTTTACAAAAAATCCCTTTCAGAGTAAAGTTACACAGCTCTGAAATAAATTAAAGTACAACAAATTTAAACATTCAGAGGTGAAAAGCAGGTAAAATCCAAGCTAAAACCAGGAGAGTACTGACAGTCTTTTTTTTCATAATAATCTACTAACAATAACAGTAATAAGTGAAATAGAAATAAAGTTATAATAATATATTTATATATTTATTCAAAACAAATCCTTAGGCTGAAAGCTAGTTTATTTCCTCCTCTGATCTTGGCTGCAGATGATGCTGGACAGGCCTAATACAACCAAGAGTTTATCGAGGGAAAGTTTGACAACCTTGTTTGTTAGAGTGATGAGTTCTGTTATGCTGGCTTGACCTTACACTCGGAGCCTGTTTCACCTCTGTTACTGCTTCCCCAGGCAATTAAGACAGTGGTAGTGGATCAACTTCAACATGCTGCCACTGTACTTTCGCAGATGACATGCACAATGAAGCATCAGTCCCAGATGGAAACGAAAATGCAAAAAGGCCTGTTGAAAAATTCAATTATTTCGAAAGATGTATAATAAAACTGACAAATTTTACTGAGTGTGTTGTAGAAATATATTTTGACATGACAGATTTCAGAGGAAAGGAGTTTCTTTATAATTACAGTGGGGTTATTTAATGAGTTAACAGTGTTGAGACATTAGTTCATGCAGAGCAGATTCTTCAGATGTTTAGAAATCTGCTTCATGTTCAGCCCATATATGACTGGGTTAAAGAGTGGCTGGTAAATTACTATCTGTACAGTCATTATAAAATTCACAGTCTTTGAAAATTCAGACCTCTGTGAAAATATAATGATGTTGAACAAACTTAAACTCGAAAAACTGATTAAAACCAACAAGTGAGGCAAACAGGTCTGCACAGCTTTTCTCCTGACTTCTTTATAACTTTGGTATAACATTATAATTATCCTGGTGTAAGTATAAACAATAAAAAGCACTGGAAGAACTGCCATATCAATAATTAGAATTATAGTCAGTATAAATAGTATTTTTGAGTCCACACACAAGAGCTGATAAAAAGGGCCGTTACAGAAGATCCCCCTCAGAGAAAAGCTGCACAGTTTTGTGTTTAAATTCAGCACAGTCAACTGAAACACACTGAGATGAAAAGCAGGTATAAACCAAACTAAAACCAAGAGAATAATGACAATATGTTTTCTAATGATGGTTGGATATTGCAGAGGTTTACATATAGACACATATCTGTCATAGGACATCGCTGTTAACAGGAGAAATTCAGACCCACCTAAAGAAAAAATTATGAAATTTTGGATGAAACAAGCTGAAAAAGATATGATCTGCTTCTCAGATAAAATATCAATCAAAAGCTTTGGGTAGATACCAGTAGTGAACATCACAGAGTTCAGTAACAAAGCTGCAATAAAAATGTACATAGGCTCATGGAGGCTTCTCTGAAACACAATGAGGAATATAATAGTAGAGTTTAAGCAGAGTATGAGGATATATACTGTAAACATGATCACAAAATAAAGATATCTGTATTTGTTCATTTGAATATAACCATCAAGAGTTATATATGTTACATTCAATTTAATGTCCATTTAGATCATCAAATGTGAAATGTAAATAAATATAACTTGGATATAACAGATATAACAGCACAGTCATGCATAAAGAATCGGTTACCTTTGGGTCAGAGTAGAAATTAACCAGGATTGCCCAACAACTGCCACTTTTAGTTATATGACCCAGTACAGCATAGAGTTATGTGCAGTAGCTACTTCAGTATGTGCCTTTGATTTAGAGAGTGAGAGGTTTAAGTTCTGTGTGCTGTGTTTGTTTTCTTCCTTTAAGAAAAAAAATCTGCTTCACCCTCTTTGGAGATCATTAATCTGTCAATGCAGAGTTACTTGTAAACACTTGAAATTCCCAAGCTACACATTCCCATGACATTATCAACATCAAGGCACCCACTTTTTACAAACTAATATTAGAAATAAAGGAGAAACAAAATATACCCTCAAATAAGAATTTGCAAATATTACTCTATTGTTAAAACCAATAAAAAGACCACATGCCTTTTAGGGGATGGCCAGGGTGGGTCTACCGCTGTACACTAACTGTTGGCCACCAAGATTGGGTCCTGTTAAGTGAGTGGGAGCAATCTGAAATTCATCTGGAATGGCCCGAATGCAAAACAGTATGCTAACAGCAGCCAGTGGTGTTTTGCTCAACGATCACCATCTTGACCCTGTCAGGATAAACTGTTCTATGAGTACCCAGTCCTATGGGGACTCCATTGTTCTGCTAGGAACTTCAATGCTTGTGGGCAATGACAGTGAAACCTGGAGGAGAGAGATTCGAAGCGATGCCCCCCTCCCCCCTCGATCTAAACCCTAGTGGTGCTTTGTTGTTGGACTTTTGAGCTCATCACGGATTGTCCATAGTGAACGCCATGTTCAAGTATAAGGGTGCCAATATACAAACTTGGCACCAGGGCAGATCACAGCTCAATGATCAACTTCATAGTTGTGTCATTGGACTTGCAGCTGCATGTCTTGGACAATCAGGTAAAGAGAGGGCAGATATGTCAACTGATCACCACCCGAGTTGGTTCCAATGGTGGGGAAGATTCCAGTCAAGCCCAGCAGGCCCAAATATGCTGCGGTCCACAGGGCACACATGGCAGAATACACTATCAGAAGGAGCTTCAACTCCCACCTCAGGCATAATTCCGACCATGGAGGCAGGGTACAATGAGTCCGAATGAGCCATTTTCCATGTTACCATTTATGAGGGACCTGATCAGAGCTGTGGCCGTAGTCATTCTGTTGTTGTGGTAACCCCCGAACCTTGATGGAGGATAACAGTAGTGAGGGGTTCCATTAGGCTGAAGGAGTCTTATTGGACTATTTGGACTTTTTTACTCCGGGATCCCGGAGAGGAAAGTCCGACAGATAGTTGAACACCAGATTCAGGGGGGGAGTAGTGTAGTTTTCAACCTGGTCATGGAACTGTGGACCAGTTCTACACTCTTAGCAGGGTCCAGGGGGTACATGGGAATTTTCTCAACCAGACGACATATGTTTTGTGGATTTGGAGAAGGCGTTTGATCATCTCCCTAGGGGAGTACTGTGGGGAGTGCTTTAGGAATATGGGGTACCAGACCCTCTGATAAGGGCTGTTCGGAGTCAGAGCTTGGGCTGCATTGCCAGCAGTATTTTTGCAGTATTTGCTTGTTCATCAGTAATTAAATAATGCAGGTTTTAATGCAATGCACTAAATCCAGTTTGGTTAAATAAATTAAAGTAAAGGAGGGTTTAATGAGGGATGCGGTCTATTAAGACCTGTATTAACCCCATATTGATCATGTTTTTATAGTAATACTCAAAGATTGTATCTGCACGCACACTGATACTCTGAAACTTACTCTTAAAGGGGCCTCAATGAAATGAGAAAAATAAAAACTTTCACTAAACCAAATACATCACTGGAAAGGTCTTCATCTGGAGAATAACATGTCAGTATTAACACTATATGGCTCCCTTTTTGACAAACTAACATTTGAAACTTGACCTCAGTTCATATCTGAAGACTCATAATTTAACAACAAAATGGGATGAAGACATGGGACCCACTATTATAGAGAGCTTTTGACCTGAGCTGTCGTGTAATAACTAATGTGCTATAGCCACTAACTGGGGGCGCTATCTAACATGGATAAAATACATTTTCATCCATTTAGCAATTAAATGATTCAGATCTGAATCCATAGTTGCGTTCACCATCCCTTTAAACCTCCAAGTTGGTTATTAATTTATTATTTGCAACTTTAAATGACTGCGATGGACTGGCGACCTTTCCAGGGTGCTCCCTGCCTCTCGCCTATTAATTCCTGGGATAGGCTCTATTAGCCTCTATTTGGCCCTCTGTGTTTATAGAGGAGGAGCCATGAAGCAAAGCACTCCAGGTCACATGATCCCATGAGAGACGGATCCGCTCCTGCAAAGTTATGTTTCTGTTTCTGAAGAAGGCAGCCCCCTGGGAGCGCAGCCAAACACTGTATATTGACCCCAAAAATCATCCATTATTACTCACATTAGGCTGATATTTGGGTCGAAAGTTACACGGTATCACTTTAATCACTAATTAAATGATCTGTCGTGAGAAAAAGTAAATATGTTGTTTTATTTAAGATATTCTCCCCAAATGTTCAGTAAATTACCACTTTCGCATGACAGCTTGACACCAAGAACAGCCAAGAAGAAGAGGGGGAAAAAAACTCCCAGACGAGCTGAAAGTACACATACTTCATATTAAACCAAATATGACTTAATATGTCTTGCTGATCATGACTGTAAAGTGTGTTTAATGTAGGCTACTTTATTATAGGGATGGGGCAACATCTGGTTAGGATATCTCCTGATGAGGTGTTACAGTCACATCCCAGGCAGGTAATCAAATGAGCATGAGAGGAGGGACTAACAGGGGATGAACCATGACAGAAGTGCTTTATCGGACACGATTGCAAACTGTATAATTTTTTTTTTTTAAAGATCGAAAAACCTTCTGTATATTCCTGAAATGTATGTGAAAATGGACATAGACAAAGCTTATAAAATTCCTAATACTGCTGGCCGATGGTAATTTGAAATGGAACACAGCCCATTGATGGCAGACAGCCCAAAACAGAATTGGAATGTGCCATGCACATACCAGCGTCTATAGCACTGATGCTCAATTTGATACTCAATTACTACAAGGGCCGCAATCCAGCAGGTTTTCAATGTATTCCTGCTTCTACACACCTGACTCAAATTAAATGGATGTAATAACCAATCAAGTTCTGCACAGTGACTCATTCATTTGAGTCAGGTGTGTTGGACCAGGTATTCATGGAAATCCTGCTGGATTGCGGCCCTCGTAGGACCAAATTGAGTATCAGTGGCCTATAGCAACCACATTAGCAACGATCTCACAAAACCTTAGAGCAGGAGTGTCCAAAGTCAGTTCTCGGGGGCCGCCGTCCTGCAGGTTTTGGATGTTTCCCACTGCAGCACATCTGAATCGCATAAATGGGTCAACATGCTTAAACAGAACTTGACAACAAGCTGTTGAGGAGATCCATTTAATTTGAATCAGGTGTGTTGGAGCTGGGAGACATCTAAAACTTGGAGGACTTCGGCCCTTGAGGACTTGAGCTGGATATCCCTGCCTTAGAGAATCTTTGTAAATAAATAAAGATTGTTTTGCTTTTCAATTCAGTTATCTGTTTATGGTCCATTGAGAATGGGAATCAGCCTTTTCATTGTTGTTTTGCTCATACTCAGTTTAAAAGGCTAAATTTTACATAATTTTCCTGAAAATGTGCCGTAATGCTGCGGATTTGAGGTCTGTATTC
Source organism: Atherinosoma microstoma (assembly GCA_037177055.1). Classification (NCBI taxonomy): domain Eukaryota; kingdom Metazoa; phylum Chordata; class Actinopteri; order Atheriniformes; family Atherinidae; genus Atherinosoma; species Atherinosoma microstoma. Next base: position 4,994 of record JBBBVU010058248.1, on the reverse strand, counting down.
CTTTCAGACGGGATCGGGAGTTTTCTTGGTTCAATGCTGCTGAGCAGTGATATGGATAAATGGTAACCCACTGACCCATATGAATTGGCTAATAAACACTGATAATGTCTTTTCAATCAAGTGAGAACGTATGAATCAGGAGCCCATTCAATGCGAGTGCCTCATTGGTTGTTCAGCATCCTACTATAGGTCTTGTTACCAATATTAACGGGGAATTAATAATAGGACAATAAATGTATCTGTTCAATCACTTAAATAAAACAATCCAAAAGTCAGTGGTCAGATTTCTTTTAATATGATCTGATGACACACATACACACAGAAAATTATGTTATTAGAGAGCAAACCTTTCAAATGTAACATAGTTAAATCAGTACAATTATGATAAAGATATTAAAAAAAATTTTTTCAGCTTTTTCTGCATTTGTTGTTGTTTTGGAACTAGAAAAGTCCTTCATACAACATTACAGAGTGCCACCATTGATTTATCATTGCCCTGATCGGCTCAGAATTTTATATGATATGTATGAAGATCTGTGCACTATTCTTCGTAAGAAATCATACAGAGTATTTGTGAGAGCAGCTTGTCCTTGATTGTCCCACAGGGGACTGAGAAAAACCAGGACATGTTGCAGGGACTATTCCACTTGGCTGGCCAGAGAACACCTTGTGATCCCCCAGGTGAGATGGAAAAAGTGGCCAGGTGGAGAGTCCTATGGAACCAGAAGAATCCAGACGCTGCTGCCCCTGCGACCTGACCTCTAATGCATAAATACATAGATTTTAAATGGATTCAAATTAATTGGATTGTTGGATTTAATTTGAATTCTTTATTATCTAAAGTACCTTAAGAGGACACCTATTGCGTGCTATATAAACTAATTTAAATTAATTGAACATATATTTATAACACTAAATTTTCATATGACTTTTAACAAAGAAAAACTATTTTATTATTATCTCTGTCTTCTTTCCCACAAACCTTCAGATATCTTACATCACAGCGATAATCAGCTTGACTCTGTCTAGTTTGGTTGCAGATTGAAGAACTGTTGTCTGATATAGATGGGAGAGTTCTTATATGTGAATAACATCCTGATCACGTGAACCATATGGGGTTTATATGTTTTTCACATGTGGTTGACACATGTGGTATACTGTCATGTGACTCAAACACAGGATTCAGGATTGATTTTAAGGTTTTTAGTAGTTTATAAATGTCTTAATGGTCTTGGTCTTATTTATCTGAACTGCTTTTGGACTATAAGCCCTCGGGGACCCTGAGGTCCTCTGGTACCGGTCTTTTGATTAAACCTAAAGTTAGAAGTAAAACACACGGCGAGGCCTCGTTCCAATATTATAGCCCTCACCTGTGGAACAGCCTGCCAGAGGGCTTCAGGGCCGCAGAGACTGTATATGTTTTTAAAAAGAGGCTCAAGACCCACCTTTTTAGATAAGCTTTTGATTGAAATTTTCTTTTTCTTTTATTTAATCTATTTAGTTATTATTTTATATTTCTGTTCTTAACTGATTTTATGATGTACTTTTTATGTATTTACATATTATGTTATTTCATTGTTCTTATTAAGGCTTTTAGGTTTATTTTTATTCATTTATTTTATCCTGGTTTATTTTTATCTTTTTTCCGGTGTTTTCGTCATGGGGATCTGTTAGAGTTAGAGACTGTTAGAGTCGTGATTTCTGAGCTACATTGAATGCAGCACAGCTGGGAGCTGCCTGTCATCAAGTTTAAGTTTCATTTTCTATTCCTTGACCCAACATTTTCTATTCCAAAACCCGACAGGTTTGTGTTGCCTTCTCCTACCTTATTTGGAGAACTCAGTCTTGTCCGGAAAACCACCTTGCATAAATTTAAAGCTGAACTGTCCGTGTAAAAGATCCATTCTGTGTCCGTTTCTGCTTCAGAACCACAACTTGCTTTCTACTTCACTTGCTGAAATTACGGTGCAAGTGTTAATGGCGCGTTTAAAAAATGGCCACTGTTAAAAGGGATTTGCGTTAACGCGTTATTAACGTGTCAACTTTGACAGCCCTAGTTTGCATGTGGTCACATGTGAAATTCTTGTGGTCTTTGCTGTATGACAGTTATGGGAGTTTATAGACAGTAGTAGACCAGTTATACTCTAAACCTCTATGAGCACTGAAACTCAATTCGATCCTACAAGGGCTGCAACCTAGCGGGTTTTCAATGTATTCCTGCTTCAACACACCTGCATCAAATTTAATGGATCTAACATCCAATCAGGTTCTACACAGTGACTCATTGATTTGAGTCAGGTATGTCGAGCAGGGATACATGGAAAACCTGCTGGATTGTGGCCTTAGTAGGATTGAATTGATTATCGGTGCTCTAAGAGACGCTGACAAACCCTGTCAATAGAATTTCTTTAAGCTCATATATATTGACCCACTTGACCATCCTATAAATTGTTAAGATTTTTGTTGTCTTTGACTTATTTATCTGTTTGTTCATCATGTGAGATGTGACATGATGCAACATGAGAATGGTTAACATTCTAGAAAGATTGTGGACATCACTTGTGGAGGGAACCCGAATGCAGGTCTAGTATCAGGAGGAAATCAGGGGTTGAATCAAATTAATTTAACAAAACTGAGGGTCTTGCAATGGTAGGATTACAAAGTAGCAGGATTCTGCATTGCAAACATCACTTAGCATTAGGAGACAATGGAACTGAAAGACAACAAGATAGTAAAACATATGACCCTAAGTAAGGGTCATATAGATAGTAAAACATATGACATAAGACCACAGTTAACTGTGTGATGCTATCATGTCAATATGGAGCTAAATCTCTGATGAATGTTTCTAACACCTTGTTGAATCTATGCTACAAAGAATGAAGTCACTTCTGAAGGCAAAAAGGGTCCAACAGTTCTAGCAAAGTGAACCTAATAAAGATCCCAGTGAATGTACATTGATTTCTAATTTTGGTTTTGTACTCTAGAACCACCCTCACTCACTCATCTTGTAATTTCAATAAACAACCAAAGGAAAATGTTGTGTAGAGTGAATTACAAATGTTAACAATTATTTTTTTTAAAGTAAAACTGTACTGTCCCTCCATAACCCCAACTTCTGCACTAATGTAAATCAGATTAAGTCATGTCTTAGTGTCCACTACTTGTAGTTTCACTTGTATTAACACAACACACAAAAACCTTTTTCATCTTTTAGCAAATTTTATCTTCCTTATGTACAAATGACAGAAAAAGACACACTTCTTGTTTAATTACACGTATCACGATGATAGAACCCAATAATACATTGGACTGTATTCTGTTAAAGGAAATCAGTCAAATGTATTTATTTCATGATAAAGATATTCAACTGGAAGAAATTTTTCTAAAATCAAACATTGATGTAAACTAGTGGGTGTTTTAAAGAACCTTCAAAGCCATCTTGGAAATTTTAAGGTAGTATTTAATTGTCCAACAACTCTTGCAGTTTCATCCTCTTTTTTTTTATATTGAATTTAAATGTAAACCTATGTACTTCATCTCATAGCAAAAAAAGTCTCCAATTTCAAAATAGAGGAATAAACACAAATCAAATACAACAAATATCAAATGCATATGTTGCACTTATATGACTAAATAAACTGTAAAGAACCATTATTATGATTTGTAAGAAAAGAAGATAACAAGAGAGCACTGAGTTCATGTAATCACGTCCCTGCAGGCGTGTCACAGGGGAGCAACTGCTCATGTAGCACACTGGCTCACTTTGTGTTGACAGAACATGCTTCTTATGTATTTAGAAATTTCTTTCATTTTCAGTCCATATATGATTGGATTAAAAAGTGGGTGACATACAATGACTTGTAAGGTCATTGTTAAACGAACAACATGTGGGAAATCCGATTCCAGTTTAACAATAATGACATCATAAGCAACCAAACAAGTATAATTGATCAAAACCAGCAAGTGAGGAAAACAAGTCTGCACAGCTTTTTTCTTAACTTCCCCAGAGCTTCGGTAGGTTACTGTAAATATCTTTGTGTATGTAAAAAGTATGAAAAGCACGGGGATTACAGTAACATTTATCAGGACAATCACACCATACACAGACAGTATTACTGAACTTATACAATGGAGTTTGTAAATTGAATTGTTGCAAAAGATTCCTTTTAAAGTGAAGTTGCAGAGTTTGGTATTTGCGCTCAGAGCCACGGGTACTGCGATCTGGCAAGCTGGCAAAAACCAAGCCAAGCTCAGAAAGATCGTAACAGTTGTTTTCCCCATAATAGTTGCATATTGCAGAGGTTTACATATGGATACATACCTGTCATAGGCCATGGCCGACAAGAGTAAGAATTCTGCACCATTAAATGAGTAATATAAAAAGCATTGAAACAGACAGGTTGAATAAGTTATGATTTGTTTCTCAGATAAAAAGTCAATCAAAAGTTTTGGATAGATAGTTGTGCTGTAAAGAATAGAATTCAGTAACAAAGCTGCAATGAAAATATACATGGGCTCATGAAGGTTTTTGTGAATCCAAATAAGGCAAATGATGGTTGAATTACTGCAGAGAATTAGAGTGTATATCACTAACATGGACATGAAATAGAGAAATCTGTACTTGTGCACTTCTACATATCCAGTAAGTGATATAAATGTTGCATTGAATTCATCACCCATCAAGACTGTGATTGAATTAATGTTAACATGCAGAACAAGCATATTAAACAGCAGACATATAAGAGTAAACACAGAGAGACACACTCTCTTATCCAGCCTGTACAGCCTGTATTTAGTGCTTACCTTCAGAAGTGAGAAAGTGAGCACTGACTGTGGGGTGGCTGTTATCCACTTAATATGACTGGTTCACTTTCTTCTTACGTCATGAAATTCTGTTTACACCTACAAACATGTTTTTTCCAACTCTGGTGAGGAAGGGATTAGCATGTAACATTTGATGACTCCACCTGCTATTTTACCATAAAAGTGCA
>JBBBVU010058247.1:0-11520 GCA_037177055.1 Atherinosoma microstoma | reverse complement strand
AATGTTTGTATGTAAAGCACCTTGAATTGCCCTGTACATGAAATGTGCTATACAAATAAACTTGCCTTGCCTTGCCTACAGTCCATTGTTGTCGTAATTAAAATTCTTTATAATACAGTTTGTGTCTGTTAGGTATCTAGTAACAGCGGGTTGTTGTTAGCAATAATTACGTCGCTATGGCAGGTTTTTTTGTGAAAAATCGCGTCAATATGTGTGGTTTATCATTTGATTATTCCTAAAATTGGAGTTCTCATTGTGCATGTTTTTCCAATGGGTCTGTGATTATCTAGTTTTATTTGGCATTTGTAGACGCTCACAAATCGGTTGTTTTGGAGGCATCCATTTTTTCCGAGTTGGATCAACTGGAACGGCAACAAACTGGTAATGATGTCTCGCCCACTCGGAATTCTGAGACAACTGACACACCAATTGTCCGGGGACTCTGTGGGATTTCCAAAAGTTTTTACACCTTCCTTGGAAAATAATCCAGATTGTGAGTTCAACTGAATATATTTTACATAATTTTTAATTAGTTTGTCATGTAAATGCTGAACAACAAATTTCTCTCAATATTTGCTTTTCCAGCAAGTAACAAAATAACTTAATAACCAGTTACTAACCAGTTTATTTCATGAGGCAGATTTCTGTTTTTCCTCATTCATTATAGGAGGTCTGGTTCTTTTCTAAGATTCAGCTCCCTAAGAGTGCCGACTCTCTGAGCTCCATTATGGTTGTTCATCTAGTTTCACTCAGAGCTTCTTTTAAATCTAATTTAGCTTCATAATGCTGTTTGTGTTGGTAAACATTGTTTTATTTTCTGTTTTCATACAAACCTTATCTTTATGAAACTTATTTTTAACACCAGTCCTCAGATCTTTACACTGGCTTCCTGTTTGTCATAGAAACAACCTCAAAATCCTGCTATTAGTTTACAAAGCACTGAATGGTTTAGGACCAAAATGCATTCTCCTGTGAAGGAGAAGCAGTGTTCAGTTTTTTTGCTCCTCACATGTGGAACAAACTCCCAGAAACCTGCAGGTCTGCTGAAAAACTCAGCAGTTTTAAATCAGGGTTAAAAACTTTTCTATTTACTGCCTTTTATGAAAACAACTGAAAATTAATTTTCATTTCTTGCATTTTATCTTCTCTGAGGGTTTTCTTTCTTTTATTGTTTATTATTCTGTTATTTCATTTATTCCAAAGTCTGTTTTTAATGCTTCTGAATGCTTTCTGCACCCCACTATAATGCTTCTAATGTTTTATGTAAAGCACCTTGAATTGTCGTGTACATGAAATGTGCTATACAGATAAACTTACCTTACCTTGCCTTATGTATTGTTTTTAGAAAGAAAAAAAGTTAACACTGTTTTTTAACCTATCAAACATTTAATAGGTCTAACCACAGAACCAGTTAAATTAAATGAAGTCTGAACATCATGACACTTAAGATTTTTAATATTTTCATTTTACAAATTCTGCACTTTGCTTTCCAGTCTCCGATATGTAAATGCAGTCAGATGCTGCTTTTCAGTTTGTTTACTTTACTTTTTCTGACGTTTTTGTATTTAAATCCAGCCCCCCAGTCATTTTGGACTGCACCACTATACTGTCCCCCTTTATCTTTTTACATAATGGTATAATCCACTAATCCTAGCATGTGATTGGACCAAGCGGCAACCTCTGGCGGTTAAAAGTGATGATGCATTCCAGTTTTCTCGGAATTCCGAGCGGGCGATAGAAAGTGACATCAATACCAGTTTGTTAGCGTCCCAGTTGCACCAAGTCTGAAAAAAGTGACTTCTCCAAAACAGCCAATTTGTGAGCGTTTACAAATGTTGTATAAAACTAGAAAATCACAGAGCCATTGTAAAAGTGTGTTCTATGAGAACTCCAGCTAATTTTAGGAATAATCAAATAATAAACCACACGTATAACAAGCCCATGTTACAACGTAATTTTCGATAAAAACAACCCACTTTTGTTTATACTAAAAGGCTAACAGACACAAAGGGCCGGATCTATCAAGATCTCAATTTGCGTGTAATTTTGCGCGAGGGGATGCACCACAGTTTGCAGGTGATTTACTAAGATTGCTTGCGCAAATGTTGGTAGGTGCAAACATGTTGGAAACACCTTATTTAAATGAGGATTTTGCGTGTTTTGTGATTTGCTGCAAGGTGCGTCTTCTGTGACACTGCAGTGAGGCGGGATATTCGGGCCATGGCAGAGTAACGATGGCCATTAATGTCCAGTGAGAGGGATCAATGGTGGGGTTCAAATGGTAGTGGGGCTCTGATACCAGCAAGTCTCGAGTGACTTGGAGATGGGAAAAACGCAGAGGAGGTAGAGGAAGAAAAGCTGCTCGTCGTAGCTCTCCTTCAGCTTGGAGGAGATGGGCACACTGTGCGTATCTAAGTTAAAAAGGTGACACGAGTAAAAATGGGAAAACAAAAAGACATAATCAATGTCAGATCTATTAACCATTGAGCTAAGCGGTGAATCTTCTGTTTCGTTTATATAAACTCAGGTTGAATTGCGGTGTCCCTTTCATGTGCTGATTGTTACTAAATTTTAAAATGAAAACTAAATGCGCTGACGCCACCAAATATCATAAAATAGTGTAAATCAGACTGACGTGCGTCTGGACTCCTGCAGAAGGTTTCTTCCTATCTCATCCAGAAGGTGCAGCCAGTTTGCACCTGATTTTCAAAAATGTTAAATATAGGCGAAGAAACAGCGACCACACTTTTAGTAAGTCACATTACACATGCAAAGCTGATGTATTTGCCTCTACTCCTCCCAGTATTTTGCATGTTCTGGCAGAAACGCCCAAAATGCATATTCATTCAAGGCAGACGTGCTGTTATTTTGCGTGCATAAGAGGCGCAATCCTTAGCACGATCCATTGATAAATCAGCTGCAACACATTTTTGCGTGTCCTGTAAAGTTTGCACACGTTTTAACACGCGCAAACATTTGATAGATCCGGCCTTAAATGTATTGAAAAGATTTTTAACAATGGACTACAAGTGGTACACAGCCCCCCTCTCAGCACCACCTTTTCACCCATTTTTGTATTTTCCGGGAGTGACGAGACGCGTGATGCTGCCAAGATGGCGTCGGTGGGAACTGCCCACCGAGCTTCAGTTCAGCTCTTTAGAAACCTACAGGTCGCATGACAGAGGTTCTGTCCTTTAAAATACAGTCATTGGATTGACCTGCCAACTGCCTGCTGAGCAGCAGCTCTTCTCATTAGCTTCAGAGAGGCTTTACCGATCAATCACTCAAAAAAATTGGCCATTGGTTTTCATTTATACCCGGCATAAATTTTTTTTACCCGCATTTGACGGGTGTTACTTTAGAACCCTGGTCTTAACCCTTTTACTCTTATTTGGGCACTGACTGAAATACTTGGTTAAACATTTCAACCATAGAGAAGAGTGTTATTGTGATACTCAAGGATATTACAAGTCTTTAAAACTTGGTTACTTTTCTCTAAAATAATGACAGTCCTATAGTAGTAAGGTCAGTACTAAACGTTTCTTCTTATTTTATGTTGAAAGCTAATTTCCATGAAATATGTGGTATTTAGCCGGATCTTTGATGATTGGTGTATGTCCTTTGAAGTGATCAAATATGGTCATTCGCCGCCCAATAAAGGGTTAATGCTGTTTGTATCACATTTGATATATACAGTTTCTGAGACCTTCTGCATGACTTTTTGGTAAAAACTTGCTTCAAAACACTGTTGTAAACAATCTGATACTGGTCTTCTGCCCCCTGGTGGAGACAATAATAATACAATAATGCAATACAATCTTTTTGACTTACCACACTGTAATAAACAAAAAATATTTAGTTATTTATTTATTTGACATTTTTGTAAAAGGGCCAAAAAATACTTCAGATTAAAAAAACAACAACTTTTCTCCCCATATTTTGGGTCAGGCTTTGAAGGGGTTAACCAGAAAACAGAACAAAGAAAAAAAAACGATAAATCCTTGAATAGCTTTATAACTTTGGCTTGTTCAGATTTCCCGTCCGCTCAGTGACGTGATACAGGAAATAAACACGTACACTTGTTGTCCAGGGACCTCTGTGGGACACTTTTATGTCCTTCCAACTGTCTCAACTGACTCAAACTTATGTCCTTGTTTATTTGGTTGATCAATCATTTAAATTACACAAAAAGTTTCTAATGATTTAAGTAAGACATGCAAAAAGAAAACAAACCTCTAATGTCATGTCTACTTTCCAAACTAAAATGTGATAAACCATGATCTCCAGCTCCAGATCTCCTGCTGGGAGGAAACCAGTTCTCAGCTAAACATGTTCTGGTCACCATAGTGGTGACCAAGGGCTTGGAATGAATGTTTCACCACTTGTTTTAAGATATTTCTCCCATATCTAAAGTCTAGAAATGTTTTCATTTCTCAGGAAATCTTACCAAGTGTAATTATCCTCCTGCATCGGTTGATGATTATTGATTAAGTATTTTACCCTGATATTAAGATAGATTATCGAGTGTGAAATAGCCAGCTTTAGGATTTAGTAACGAAGGAAGAAATAAAAGACAGGATTAATAATCTGACACATTCTGCTCGTACTGCTTAATTATGTTCGGCTGATATAAGCTTAGACAGCTGGTTTTTGCCGTGTGATTCCAGCTCCGGTTGTGATCCGCTTGAATAATGAAACAACAACAAAATGGCTAACGTGAGCTCCCGCCACCATTCAGCCAGGAGGCTCTGTGGAGTAAAACTTGTGTGGTGTGGAGGCAGAAATGAGCGCGAAGAGCTGATGTAGTAATAGTGAAGTCCAGTTTTCCCTGCTGCTTTGTGCTTTTTTTGCTTTCTCTTTGTCTGTTGCTAAAAGAGGAAGCTCAGAGCTGAGCTGCTTGATGAGTCACCTTGCCAGAGAGCCCAGAGCCTAAAACATGAACCTTTTATTAAAGGGAGATGTTTGAGTGGGCAGGACAACAACCTGGGCTCAATCCCTGTCTGCAACATCAGGCCTGAGGTGATTTAGACTCTGCCCTGCTCCACTTTACAGGCTGACAATCCAAACTCTCAGGCAGATGTCATAAATTAGCACCAGGCTGTTAAAAGAATGTGCAAGTATCTCAGAGAAGTGACTAAATGGTAATTTCCATCTGTGCTCCTGCAGGATTTACCGTGTTTCCAATTATCTTAGTGTTCAGAGCTACCTGCTGATCCAGGCGGCAGGTTTCTGCACATCTGGTGAGAGAGACGTTTGGCCACGGACCAAAGACGTGCACAGCTTATTGCTTTGTTTAGGTTCATGCACAGTCCGGGAACACGACTGTCACGTGATCAATAGACTAACATCATGTGCTGTGATACATTCAGAAAGAGGACTTCCAAAATCTGATAGTGACTCATGCATATTCAGTCCCTCTCACCCTGTTTGTCATCCTGCAGACCTAATTGGCTAACTTTCTTTGTTGCTATGCTGGCCAGATCTCAGATGTGTGGGAACTGCTGTTCTGTCACTGATTGCTGATGACAACACTGTTGTTTAGATAACCACATCATCAAACAGTCATCTTCTCAGAAAAAAGGAGCTGTGAAGATTGTGCTGTACAGTCTGTGCAGCTTTTCCAGGGTAATTTATGATCTGTGATTTTTGGCTGTAAAAATACATCTGCCTTGACTACTTTTACGTGTTAGAAACTGAGGACTCATGGATTGTATTTGTCAAAGGAGTGATGTGAGGAGAAGGTGGGAGGTGGAGAGAAAAATGTAGGGCAAGATGGTTGTAGTAGCTCCTCTCGGAGACCCTTTGGGATTTACAGAGTAATAAAAAAACAGCTAAATGGCAGATGAGAGCAAAGAGTGTGACAACAATCCTGCTGATGTAGAACCATCATGCACGATGAAATTTGAACCACAGAGGCTGAAATGTGTTAAGGAAAACACGCTGCATGCTATCCATGCAGGACACGGCAGTACGTAGGAATTAATCATGTAATAACAGCCATGGTTGCATGGTGGTGTGATGGCTAGCATCACAGGTTTAAGTCTTGGGGGAGTGGGGGGTTGCACTTTCTCCCTGTGTATGCGTGGCTTCTCTCTGGGTACTCTACTCGGGCTTCCTCAAACAGTACAAAGATATGATGTTAGGTTAACTGGTTTCTCTATATTCTCCCTATGAGTGTTAGTGTATTTGTCTCTCTCTGTTGGTCCTGTGATGGACAAGTGGCCTGATAACTGCTGGGATAGGCCCCAGACTCCAACCCCACATTTGATAAAGAGGATGTAAAAGTCATGCCAGATGTGACGACTGACGTTAAACAGCCAATAATGATGGAGAAACTGATAAAAGTGGTGATCTGGATGAAATTTGTTCTGGCGGAAGACATGTTTTTTTTTCTTCTAATGTTTTTAGTGTAACACCCACCCCCACCCCCACGCCAAAGATTTCTGGAGCCACCCCTGGCAGCATAAGGACCCATCCTCTGCAGAGTGTTTGTACCTGCTCGGGGCCTTGAAAGCAGATCCGGCACTGAGGGGTCCGCAGGCTGCTGGCGGTGCTGGTCAGGGACACTGCGTCCAGGCCCACCTGCAGCTTGGGCTCCTTGTCCTCAAACGCCAAGCTCCGGGGCCGCGGGTCGCTGCCGTAGTACTCCTCCTCATCATCCCGCGAATGGCAGTCGACGAACGGCGGCCATCCGCAGCCGCCCATCCCCAGACCTCTCATGGTGCTGGAACGTGTCTCTGAGTCTGAGCCGGACTGTCGTGAATCGGATCGCATAAACACCAGGACTTTCAGTTCATTGAAAAACATGCGGATCCGATACTTGAACATGTTTGGCTACACAAAGACTGCCAGACTGTTTGTTGTTGTTATTATTATTATTATTGTTATTATTATTACTATTGTTCATACATCTGATAAGATCATGTTCATGGTATTATAGGAGTATAATACCTCAGATATTAAAGGTTCACTGATGGCATGTGTGTCTAACCCAATGCGGATGAAAGATTTTCCCTTTCTCTTGGCCGACACTCTTTCAATATTCATTACTCAAACAAGTCAGTAACGCTGTCATGCAGCTTCCAGCTCAGTACACATCACAACCCAAACGGTGCTTGGTCCATTTTTGCTCCATTTTCTCCGCCGTTGCTTTCATATACAGCTTGTTTTTTTTTCTTTTTTTCTTTCTTCAGATGCTGTGGGCTTGCAGCAGAAAATAACCTACATGTTTTGCTACCCAAAGCAGAAGACCGCGAGAGAGTGGACGTGTGGAAGAGAGGCAGGAAACAGAGAGTGGGATGTAAAATCCAACATGCCATCCACACACTCACATCTGGGATTCTTCTCAAGAATCATAATCCAAAAAGGAAAAAATGGAGGTCAGAAGATGAGATGGAAGTTGGATTATATTGTCTTATGATTTTATTGTCCCTCAGTGAATCATCCCAAGCGTCAGATCATGGTCCATTTTTTCCTTCTCCTGCTCTACATCAGCTCCTTGTTGCAAAGCTTCTGGCTGATCCAGGAGAAATTGGTGCCATCCATCTCCATAATCCACGTCAACACCAAAAACACCATCATCTTCATCTTCATGTGAAGAAGCTTCGCAGGAAACACGGACAGAGAAAAAACCCGACAGCTCCGTGAATCCCTTCTTCTCTCGATGTCCATCAGCATTTCACTGCAAATCAGAGCACGGAGTACTGAAATGTCCAGGAGAGGAGGATGATGGAGGCAGCTGGAGAGGAAGACGTGGAGATGTCTTCATATCAGGCAGAAATCACACAGCGATCACGGCATTGATTACTGGATCAGATACGTGGTGGCGATGAGACTATGCTGCCTCTCATTTTCCTCCTCGAAATGGTCGGATTGGAGATTGAACGCAGCCCTAACTTCCGGAACGGAGAGAGAGCGGAAAAAAACAAAAGGGGAAAAAAAATCTGACTGCCAGCGTGTAAACAAGCTGCTGTTTGTCCGCTCATCCATCCATCTCTGGCGGATGAAGCTCCCAGCAGCTGCAGGAGAAGCTCCGGCGGCTTTTCACTGACCAGGCTCCGCTGTCCAGGGTGCTGATCTCCCCCCTGCTGACGTGGACGCTGAGGCCACGTGGAGGGGGAGCGCGCGAAGTACGAATGCAATCTGAACCTGAACCCCTCCTTTCTTCTGATGTGGGGACCTGCGTCTTCTTTAGAAGACCAAACTATGCTTGGAGCTGACACAGGGAATAACAGAAGGATTGCTTTCATTTAGCCAGAGAGTGAATTTAAGAAGGCGAAATTAAACAATTCAAACAGAAGTAAATATAAAACAGAGAAAGACACCAGCGAAAAAAGCAAAATGACTAAAATAAGAAAAAAACACCAACATGACATGAATGTCCTCAAAGAGACAGAAAATGACCAAAATTAAACAGAAGGTGTCTTAAAAAAAGACATCCAAATGTCTTAAAGTTTCTTTTGTTTAGTTTTATTTTTTCTTCTTGTTTCTGTTGGTTACATTTTAATGAATCAAACTGAGTTATTTAGGAAGAGTACAATATGTAAACATCATCTAATGTCTTCCTGATGGTCTCTAACTCCAGATCTCCTGCTGGGAGGAAACCAGTTCTCAGGAAACATGTTCTGGTCTCATATCAGCAATAATCCTCCTTCCAGAGTTTCAGTGTCTACACAACACGTTGTTGACATAAAATACAGTTTACCTGTTAGAATGATGATGATGGTTATGATGATGATGATGATGGTGGTGATGATGATGATGGTGATGATGATGATGATGATGGTGATGGTGATGATGATGATGATGATGATGATGATGATGATGGTGGTGGTGATGATGATGATGGTGATGATGATGATGACGACAACGATGATGATGAAGATGAAGGACAAATGTTGGTGTCATGTGACTGCTCTCCATTATTTGAGCTAAAACCTCGTCCACACCAACGTCCTGCTGCTAAGCAACAACTATTTACACTTCATCACTTCCTTTAAGGAAGCTTGACTAAAAATCATCATGGAGGTTGGAAATAAAACAAGAGTGTGTGTTTCTCTTCTAATTTATGTGGAATTTATCAAGTTTCTTCCACAACCTTATAAACTTCCATCCATATCAGCTTTATGTAATTTCTACAAACATCATTCCAGATCATTAAATTCTCTCAAGTTAATGAAAACTGTTTTTTTCTGAGGCAACGAGTTTGTACATATGTTTTATTAAAACCGACTAATTCAATCTTACAGTGTGTGTTTATTATTTACTCAGAACATTTCTGATTGACATGTGAGACAATAGATGGACATTTATTTATTTTCGGGGAAAGAATAGCAGTACAATAACGTGAATGTACTACATGTTCCAGTAAATCCACTTCTTTGTAATTTATGATGCCATTGAACTATTTTGCCTCATATTTACAGAAGTTTCGACCCATTTGTATCTAAACCCATTAGTATCTAAGAAGTTTAACTTCAGTCGTATTGAAGTAAAAGTATTATCAGCTAAATGCATATGTGTGATAGTTAAAGACTATTTTAACCACACAGCTGAAAAAAAAAACAGAAAGAGAAACAAAAACCCTCTAAATGGAGACAAAATGATAACAAACACACACAAAATGGACATAACTTGCATGACAAACCCAAACATTCAGACCAAGAGCAGATACAAATGAGCTCAAAGCAGCATGAAATACACAAAGCAGCATGATAGAGAAACAAGTTCCCACAAAGACACATAAACTAATGACAATAAGACACAAATAAGAACAAAATGACCAGGGGCCTGTTTCAGAATGCGGGTTTAGTCTAAACTCAGAGTTAGAGTTTTCCATTTCAGAGTGAGTTCAGCTGAACTCTGAGACGGTTACCACGGTAACATACTCCGCGGGACTAACCTGCTGGCAGGTTTAGACCCGGTAACTCTGAGTTGCCCATGGGATCTCAGTTGAGGGTTTGGATTCCATGGCCTGCAGCTGCTGGTCTATTGTCATATGTAGACTTAATGCAGTTCCATGTTTTAATGCATAAGTATTTTACACTGAGATACAAAGTTTAACATTTGTGCCAACAGCTGCTAACATTGATATAACACCCCCCTTTGCCAAATTGGTTGTCTTGAAACAAAACTGAGGTCTCTGGACAATCTGTGTACCCAGGGATTGTGAACAGAACACAGTTTAATAACCCTTGTACAGGAATTTCCACCAGTTTTTATTGTTTAACTGTTGACACTTGTCAGGGTCCTTGGTTTTCTCTAAAAGTCATAAAGACAAAGAATTATCTTACCTATCAAGTAGAAATATGGCCACCATGGCATCACTGCAGCCCTTTCAGTTGAGCCCTTTCAGTTGAGTGCACACTTATCTTGCTCCGCGCTCCTTCAGCTTTTTTTCTCCCAAACAGTTTATTTTCCTGACTTGATATATGCAACTTTTCTGCCATAATAGCCCTTAGGTTTGAGTTCTGATTTTGATGTAGTATGTTACTAATGTAGCTAGCCGAGCTTTAGCTCTGCTAAGTTGCCTTTGTTTACAAGTGCTCCAAGCCTCTGAAAGCGTGCAATTCGTGCACAAAGAGGGGAACGCGCAGAGGGACTATAGGCAGTTGAGTTTGATAGACGTATCACCATCCAAACTTTTATACGGGCCGGTTAAATTGATTTGATGGTGTTTTATTGGTCCTGTCTGTTCCACAGGTGGCTAAAATATTTTATTTTTGTCTTAGAGCATTTAATTAATTGGCTGCAATCAGGGTGTGAAGGGGATGTTAAGCAATATAGTAAAAAATGCTCCTGGAACTGTTTTTCCAGGATCAGCCACCCTACCTTTAACTGTAAAGTTAAGGTTTAGTTTATTTCAGGGTCTTGTCGATTTTAATTATTATTTTCATAACAGAGGCTTTCAAATAATCTTATAATTCTCATGTAGAATGTAGGTGCATGAGGTAAAGTAGCCAATTAGAGATTATATAGCCTATAATCTTTAGCATATAACTTCAGGGTAGATATCACTGAATGTACAATACTATACTATGCTATATGCTATGCTATACAGTCATTTAGCAGACACTTTTATCCAAAGCCACTTACAATTGAGTACACCAGTGATGCCAACACTGGAGCAGGATTCGAACCGCCAACCTTGAGGTCATTGGACAACCTGCTGAGCCACTGCTGCCCCATGTAGCCTACAATTTTACAATAAATATACCGAATTTAGCAAGGCGCTACTTTCCAACTGTAGTCCTGATACAGCTGAGCTACAGCTGTAGGCTATCAGAAGAGCTTCCTCCAGGGATACGTTCATCCCAAGGGGCAACCTCCAGCTTAGAAATGAGAAGCCTATGCGGAAGTGCCAAAAATTGCAGTTCCCCGCTCCTCCACTAGGTGCTGGCTGCAAAACAGAGCAGATCCCCATAGACTCCCATGTTAAAAAGGACAACTTCACAGCAGAAATAAACATGTTTACAGCCTGGTTCAAAAAAACATTTTAGGTTTAATAGGTCAAGTTTACCT
>JBBBVU010058246.1:0-11534 GCA_037177055.1 Atherinosoma microstoma | reverse complement strand
ATGCTTAAAGTAAACTCATGACACGGCATTCCCAGTCATTCTTCCTCTTTTGAGCTTTCGCCATGAGTTTTGCCTCCAAGACTGCGGACCAAAGCTGACAGACACCACAAAGAAAAGGACACAAAGAACACTACAACACAAATTTTAACAGCATTGACAGTAACAGAGTTGATATTTCAAAATGGTTAAGCTCTAAATGAACTTAGAATTCTTAAAATTCAATTTGGCAGGTATAAATGAAAGCCTACTAGCCATTTTATTAGCTGATAAATTGTTAAAACTTCTTTATAGTTGATGAGAAAAGCTGGAGAACTACATCCACTGCTGCTAAGCGCTGTGGGCCAGACCTTAGTTTGATGGGCACACCATGCAACCATTCACATGCTAAGATTTATGTAAAAGACTATATATTCATGTCTCTCAGAAGATATTATGGATCCATACAAAACAGAACACAAACATGTTCATATAATTGAATGTCAGGAATTTTGATCTTCCTACAGATCTCAAATATGATTAATTTATATTTATATTCAAAGAAGCATGTACATATCTACACGAGACTGTCTTACCTCTGTCACAATACTGGAGGCACCTTTGGACGTCTCAAAATCGAATCCATTTGTGCATCTTGTTGTGTTATTAATTCCATACTTTTCAATGGTTTCCAGATCTAAATCTACAGGTGTGAACATTTGACAACTTTCAAAGCTTCCCCTGCTGTTCACAGGGACGGTGAGGTTCATTTTTCTCTCATCTGTTAGGTTTGGTCCACGTTCCAAGATCCAGTGTTACAGTGGTGTGAAAAACTTATGTCTGCAAATACCTGGGTGAACACATCAATGTCTATAAATATGTAAGTTAGGCACAATACAGCCACTATACGTTTTAGAAAAAAATCAAACACTCCAATCTCCTTCAGAATCTGACTGAAGTTGCTCATCTTTGTGTCTGAATGTCCTCAGAGTGTAACGTGGAATGAGGAAGGACTTGCTTTTAAATGAAATTCAGCCACTATGAGTCAACTTGATTTTCATCCTCAAGTTAAATCTTAATCCCACAAAAAAAATGTGCTCGTCTCTTTGAACGTCTCCAAATGCTAAGACAATATCAAGGTGTACTTTCAAATGTAAATCTTTCCCTCATTCAAGCAACATAATAACAAGCTACTAGTAATGTTTACCAGCTGTTACAAAATCGGTAGCATTGTGTGTGTGAGCTTACAATATTTGTGGGACACAAATCCAAGGGACTGACTATACTGTTGAGACTGTGTTTGAACTGAAATACTGGATTCCACAAGTTTATTTGCATTACGAAACAAAACTTTTCTTTGAGGGTTAGTCATTAGGCTATGATTGGATGAAGCCAACTAAGAGTCCCTTTTTCACTATATTTTTTATTTTTAGTACAGTTGTAACTTCCTATATATACAGTACTTTCTGTATCTTGTGTTGAGATATTAAGTATTCTATGTATTTGACAAAAAAGAGGAAATTAAATACATACAAAACTGTCATAACTGCTGAATAAAAACCTAAAATTACTTCCAAAGCAAAGATGTATGAGGATTTGTTCTAATCAACCTATTCACGTCCACAATCCCAATTCCAAAAAGATGGAACGCTGTGTAAAATGTAAACAAAAACAGATGGTAAACAAGTTCATACACCCATATTTTACTCCCAGAACATAAGCAACATCAGATTTTGATACTAAGACATTTTGCAATTTGATGGAAAAATATTAAAAGTGATCCAATCGTCATTTTGAGGGAATTCTCTATCGAAAGAAGACTACTAATCGATCTCTATTTTTTGACACAAGAATCACACTTTAGCCACCACCTGCCAGCATTCTCTGTCAGTCTTTGTACATCTGTAAAAACCCATCAATCTTAAAGTTCACTGTGTTATTGCTGGCCCTTTGTCTCCATCATACAACTGTTGCATACTGAGGTTCGTTTGCAGCAGTTTATTGTCAATGACAGCTTCAGCACTGTACTGAGGTGGCAAAACACTTAAAATAATAATACAAAGAGAATTAGCAAAGTGAGCTATGTCACATCAGTTCTTTTAAACAGGCCAGACACTCGAAGTTACACACACAGACACACATGTGTAGCATCCATATTTAATTTCATACACACAGCGTGGCACGTGTGATGTCACTCTTCTTCTGCACATGAGGGTCACTTCAGGGCTGCAGACTGGTCACTCTGGAGTCTGGTGGAGGTCATGTTTACATTATAATTTGAACAACCAGCATGAAAAAATAAAATATTAAAAATACATAGATAAAAAAAATCAGATCTCAGGTGAAGATCGGGATCAACCGTGAAGATCTGCAATGTAAATGTAACCTTTCCCTACACTTTAATGGTGGGGGGTGGCAGGGGACCTGGATTCAAAAAGGATGAGAAGCACTGTTATATGGGGTCCTACAAGGTTCAGTTTTAGGCCCTCTACTTTTTTCCCAATACCTACTCCCACCAGGTGCCATACTCGGGGAAACACAGTATTTTGTTTCAGTTATGCCGATGATCAACTTCAAATTCATTTGCATCTAAAAAAGAAGGCTCTCTCTGGCAGACCACTGCTTCAATGTCTCAGACATAAAAACATGTGGATGGCTTGTAACTATTTAGATTTTAATAGATATAAAACTTTAGTTATAACTTTTGGTGGTATGACTGGCTCATCCTCAATAGATCTGGGTTATTTGGCTCAGTACAACAAGCCAGTCATCCAAAACTTTGGTGTTAAATGGACTCTGGCTTGAAGCACGGTAGTTAAGTAAAGGCAGTCATAAAGTCAAGCTTTTTCACTTACGTCAGCAAGCCAAAAGGAAGCCAATCATTCCGCAGCATTTTGACACCAAAACCAACGTCTACTGTAATGCATTGTATTTGGGGGGTTAGTAGGTTTTCCATCGCTCGTCTTCAAATGTACAAAAAGCTGCTGCGTCTTTTATTGGCACATGTAAACATTCACACATTTCCCTCTTTTTAGCATCCCTCCATTGGCTGCCTTTTCACTTTAGAATATAGTTCAAAATAATCTTATTACACACCTACACCACTCTCTCTAAGATCAGTTATCAGCTGCTCTTGATGTTGCCAAGAACAAAGCGGAAGCTCCGAGGAGATCGAGCGTTTTGCTGTTGCTGGTCTCAGATTGTGGAACAACCCGCCTCTGCATATCAAACAGGCCTCCTCGTTGCCTGTTTTTAAATCTCTTAGTAAAACCCACATGTTCTCTTTGGCTTTTTAACAGTCTTGAGATGTTGAATTTGTTTGAGTTTGTATATTTAACTTGTTTCATCTATTTGATTTCATTGTTTCTTAATGCTTTGATTAATTCTATTAACAGTGCATTTTTTCTTCTGTAAAGCACTTTAATGCTCATGATTTACAATCCTTTATAAAGCACTTGAAAACAACCACTGTGGGCCAATCAGTGCCCCATGAGACAATGCACTGTCTATATCAGTTGGAACCTAAGTGTCAGCATTAAACATAAGTTTAGTGGTTTAACCTGACTGTGTGCCAGCTACTTTTCTTCTGCAGTTCAACCATGGTTTGTATTTATATTCATCTCATCAATAACATCTTTTAAACTAAGTAACTGTGACAAAGCCTGATCCTCTAAGTCAGGGGCAGACGAGTTCTGTCCAAGAGAACTGCAACCCTGCAGGTTTTAGATGTATCCTTTATCTAACACACCTGATTCAAATTAAATGGATCAAACAGGGATCTCGAGACCTTCCCAGTTCCAGCCGAGAGACATAGTTCCTCCAGCATGTCCTTGGTCTTCTACAGGGTCTCCTCCTGATGGGACGGGCCCAGAACACCTCACCAGGGGGGTATCCAGGAGGTCAGCAGGTATACTCTGAGCCCCTGCTGGATGAATACAGAAACTCTATTAGCTGTGTTGTTTTTGTTTCAGATTATCATACTGTTAGTATTTCATACCAGCACACAACCTACCCTGAATTTTTGTCCAAGTCAAGAGTATCAGCTGTTGACATTGTTACATCACAAGCATTAATAATGTTGCATCGCAGCAGGAGTACAAACACGTTCAGTTGATCAACGAGAGTTGTATGTACAGTAGAGTGCTATGTGTTTGTTTTTATCTCTCAATTAAAAACCAGTTCCAGTTTACATTGACAACCTGGGCCTAGTAGTGGGTCAGGGGTAGACATGTAGCAAAGGGCCACAGGTCAAGATTCAAACCTCCTCCTGTGAAGAAGAGCAATAGCCTCTATGGGTCGGCTACTCTTTGATCTTCCTACAACTCCCAATTATAATTGAATTTATCTCTATTGAAAGAAACATTCTGTCATTTTATTCAAATCTACAGGTGTGAACATTTGACAGCTTTCAAAGCTTCCCTCGTTGTTCACAAGGATGGTGAGGTTCGTTTTTCTCTCACCTGTCAGGTTTGGTCCACGTTCCAAGATCCAGTCAGTGTTACAGTAGTTCAGGAAACTTATGCCTGTAAACACCTGGATGAATAGATCAAGGTATAGAAGTATAGGGAAGGCAAACACAGCCACCATACATTTCTACGTTACACAGAAACCAAACTCTCCAATCTCCTTCAGGATCTGCTCAAAGTCGCTCATCTTTGTGTCTGCATGTCTTTAGAGTGTAACATGGAACGAGGATGGACTGGCTTTTAACCCTTACATACTGTTCATATTTGGTGCCTTCAATCGTCCGGAATCCTTGGTCCGGGTCAATTTTGCTGAGAACAAGCTGGATGGTCCCTCTTATCCTTAGTCAGTAGGTTTCGGGAAGGGTTCCTCAGGCCATGCAGTGAATTCAAGTAGAGGATCAAGTCTGCTTTTTCCCATGTGCACCAAGAGGCATCCTGATTCTCTAAATATTTGGGTGATATCATATTCTGGAGAGGTGGGATCTTCAGTTGTTCCACATTTTATTTGTCTCAGATTCGTGAACTTCTGCCCATCTTTACATCCGAGAGGCTCTGCCTCTCAAATCTGGATTCATGGCATCACAGAATTATTTATTTCATTATACATACTGCATATAACATTTTACAGTGTGCCAGCTTTTTTTTGGAATTGGGGTTGTCTGTTGACATATCCCCTGATAGCCTACACAATCATCCATGATATAACCTTCAGATAAATCTGCTGAGAAAAGACTGTGATTGAACTGGCAGGGGAAACTTTGTACCGCTGACCTTCTAAATCCCTCCTGTCCACCAGGGTTGACTACACCAGCTCCTGGGACACGCCGTCTGCTGGGACTAAAAGGCACAGACATCGGATAACACAGTTTGTATCTACCACATGAAATAATTAACCTTTTTAGAACCTTTGGGTTCTGGTACAAAAAGCAAAAAAGGCTATGAAACTGTATCAGGACTTTTTGTTTTCAGCATTAATAGATTCTGAAAGATCTCGTGGCTGCTTGAATGGAAAGCCAATGTACTAAAATAGGTTTTACAGCATGTGTGAACAGTCTGTTCCTCTTACTGTTTATCCATGACTGAACAACAATTAGTCTAAAGACATTTTAACAACCTACCTGACACCACAGTTTTAAACATCTTAAGTGTTGCACATGTAGCTTATATTTGGTGAAAGGCAAAGCAATAACTTAAAAATGAACGTTTAACAAAATTAAGGTAATTAGAAGTATTTAATTTAAAATGTGTTAAAGATTTGCTTGATCTCTCCCAGGTATAAATTCAAAGCAGATATCATTGAGCTCCTTCAATGACTTTCTGAGGGTGTGTGAAAATAAAAAAACACACAACTGATGCTGATAAAGTAACATAATTAGTATGTTTTATATCATTTAATCGTAAATATTCAGACATATAAATTAATTATTCAGATGTAAACAGATGTGAGTTCAGACTCATATTTCTTCATCAAAGTGAAACCTCTCCAATAATCATTAACAGGTTTTTGTCAGAATCAATAGTTTGACCAAACAAACTGTTTCCCCTTCAGATTTTCCACTCCCAAGTTTTGAACGAGTCAAATCCAGCTGATGGCTGCAGGTGAGACTGAACTACTTCAGGCTGCAGGCCAAGTTATAATATTAAGATGTTATATTATAATGTATTTTAATAATCATATAATCAAAATGATAAATAATTACATTTAGATTATATAAAACATACTAATTATATTACTTTATCAGCATCAGTTGTGTTTCTTCTATTTTCTCACACCCTCAGAAAGTCATTAAGATGATGCAGCTGATGGCTGCAGGTGAGACTGAACTACTTCAGGCTGCAGGCCAAGTTATAATATTAAGATGTTATATTATAATGTATTTTAATAATCATATAATCAAAATGATAAATAATTACATTTAGATTATATAAAACATACTAATTATATTACTTTATCAGCATCAGTTGTGTTTCTTCTATTTTCTCACACCCTCAGAAAGTCATTGAAGGAGCTGCTTTGAATTTATACCTGGGAGAGATGAAGCAAATCTTAAGCACATTTTAAATTAAATACTTCTCATTATTACCTTCATTTTGTTAAACGTTCATTTTTAAGTTATTGCTTTGCCTTCACCAAATATAAGCTACATGTGCAACATTTAAGATGTAACTGTGGTGTCATCAGGTAGGTTGATAAAATGTGTTTAGACTGTCAATTGTGTTCAGTCATGGATAAACAGTAAGAGGAACAGACTGTTAACACATGCTGTAAAACCTATTCTGGTACATTGGCTTTCCATTCAAACAGCCACGAGATCTTTCAGAATCTATTAGTGCTGAGAACAAAAGGTCCTGATACAGTTTCATAGCCTTTTGTTTTTTGTACCAGAACCCAGAGGTTATGAAACGGTTCATTATTTTAAACCAGTTCAATCAGTCTTTTGTCAGATTTGTCTGAAAGTTAAAAATTGTCCAAATCACAGTACAGTACAAACTGACCCTGGGCCTCCTGCATGGATCAAATATGAGACAGGATGATCTTTTTAATTGACCAGTATAGATTTTTTTTACTAGAAAAGTTTGACTGAAGTTGTGCTTTTTTTTATTTTTGGTTGTTTTAGTTTTAATCTGTGGGATTTTGGACCACTCATTTATTTGCTGTATAAAATATGTATATAAAATATCTGGAAGTGATCATTGTTATAAGGTATAGAAAATATCATGGGACTCTTTTTAAAATGAAAAAACAAAACAAACAAACAGAAATCATTTGAAAACATCATTAATACCTCTAATGCTTCCTGACACGTGTTCATGTCATCTTCAGTCTGAAAATTTTAATGATCAACTTTTTGTGATGCTTAGAGTGGGTCATCAGCTGATAAAGCAAAACTTTAAGAATAGAAGATAAAACAAGTTAAACAGAAGAAAAATGAGTGGGTGTTGGGGCAGCACTTCTTCTAAATTTGGAAATGTGCAAAAATGCTATATGTCAGATTACAACAAGAGAGTTGCAACACATAACAGTGCAGTAGAGATTCAGTACCTCCAGCTTTTAAAGCCTTACAGTAAGGATTGCATGTCTTCATTTTCTTGTTTTCTGAACAAAGATTGTTTTTGTTTTTCCTCCCCATCGGCCTGAATCATAATTTCTCTTTTCAGTTGCTGCAAACTTGCAGAAAATAGTTGACAAGCCATAAGCCAATAAAAACGTCACTTTCAAACCTGTGAGTCTGGTGCTTTTTTACTCGGTTCTTTTCTCAGATCAAATCCAGTGTGTAATACTGTCATCTGGATCTTTTGCGTTCACTAAACTTTTGAAAATAATTTTAGGAAATCACTGAAGTTGTGCTGCAAACATTTTTACTAGAAAACCAGCATTTCCTCTGCATACGTGTGATTTCTTTTCACAGGCTTCTGGAATCGAGGGATCTGAAATACCAGATGACGTCAAGTTGATGGGCTTCGCTCTGCTCAGCATTAGTTAAACTGTTGTTTAGCTTTAAACTGTTTAAACTGTAACATCAATGTGGTTGTAAAGTTTTTAAAACCCATAAAAGCTTGAAAAAATATGTTTCTCATATTTTTCTTTTCTCATAAGTATGAAACATTGACAACAAATCAGTCATCAGGTCTGTGCCGGTGTGCAATTCCATTAGACTGATGATGGATGGTTAATGGGCTCATTGAACCTGGCGGCCTAGTGGTTAGAGAGTTATGTTTGGATCGAGAAAACCTAGTTCCAAGTTCAAGCAGAAACCCAGAAACAACTTGTTGCTTACTTTAGCAAAGAAAGAAGTAGCCTTTAGACTTCTGGTACAGCAAGTATTTAATGACTCCTTCTAGATAGAAGTTCCCAGTCATTTTAAATTACCTCTAATAAGCTATAAACAATGTAGCTTCCTGATCAATACATTACAATAACATCTTTTAGGATTCCAAAGAAGTTTTGCACAAATAGAGATTCTTATGTGTCAAATTACATTTAGATATGAGTTCAAAGTTGAACTAATAAGTCTGCAGAATTCTCTTAAATGTTTAAAGTTGTGTTTTATAATTTATTGAGATTATTCACTAACCAATCTGTTGTGCTTGCGTGGTTGAGTTTTAGTTTGACAGATGAATGTCCACAATACAAAGTGATAACAAATCGTGTGTAACTTCACGTTCTTGTGTAATCGTGGTCTCTCATTGGACTGAAAAACCCAAAATAGTAACTGGCAATGCCAATGCCTTTACTATCTTGTGTTTACAGGAAACACATATATGGAGGTAGATAGTTTGACGAGAATGTCAACAAATCCTCTGACATGTTTGCTTTGGTAATAATTCTAGGTATTCTACAGTTAAAATGACAGCTTTATGTGCATTTCATTTCTTCTTTTTTACCAAATATATAGAATACCTCAAACTTCAAGATACAAAAAATATTCTTGGGAAGTCACAGGTGTACTACAAAGAAAAATGTAGCTAAAATTGGAATCTCAGTTGCCATAATGGGTTCACAGCCCAATGTCTACATTTGAAACAAAAGTTAACCCAAATAAAAGCTGATGAATTAGTAAAATCCAGTATTTTGATTGCAATACAGATTTCCCGGGAATTCTGTAAGCTCACACGCACTCAATGCTACCCATTTTGTCACAGCTGCTAAACATTACTAGTAGTTTGTTATTATGTTGTTAGAATGAGGAACACCACAAGGATCCAGACGGATTTATGTCTGAAAGTACACCTTGACACCCTGTCGGTATAAGGACACGTCATTAAAACAGTTTTTTGGGTTTAAAACTTAACTTGAGGTTGAAAATTACGGTTGACACATAGTGGCTGAACTTCTTTTAAAAGCCAGTCCGACTTCATCCTACGTTACACTCTGAGGGACATTCAGACACAAAGATGAGCAACTTTGAGCAGATCCTGAAGGAGATCGGAGCATTTGGTTTCTTTCAGAAACGTATGGTGGCTGTATTATGCCTCCCCTACTTATACATTAACATTGATATATTCATCCAGATGTTTACAGCCATAGGTTTCCCCCACCACTGTAACACTGACTGGATCTTGGAACGTGGACCCAACCTGACAGAGGAGAGCAAAATGAACCTCACCATCCCTGTGAACAGCGAGGGAAGGTTTGAAAGTTGTCAAATGTTCACGCCTGTAGATCTGGATCTGGAAACCATTGAAAGGTATGGAATTAATACCACAACAAGATGCACAAATGGATTCGATTTTGAGACGCCCAAAGGTGCCTCCAGCATGGTGACAGAGGTAAGACAATCCTTTGTAAAATAAAATGTCTGAATGTTTCCTTGAAAATAGATCAATATAACTAGTTAAAATTTGTAAGAAAATCTAAACTGCAGATTCCATAATCATTATTATGTTTTGTGTGGATCCATAACACCTTCTGAGCAACATAAACCATTTGCTTGAAAAGTCATTGGTTGTACATAATTTGAACATTTAAACTTAATTCAGTTTTATTTCTTCTTCTTCTTTTTCTTCCTCTTTCCTGTTAGTTCGACCTGGTGTGTGACAGGAGCCGCTTTATTCCGATATTACAGTCTGTCTACATGTGTGGTCTTCTGCTTGGAGCGTTTGTGCTGGGGCAGTTTGCTGACAGGTACACATAACAAATTTAATCCTGCTGCCTTTTGGAAATGTGAAGTAAAACAGGAATGAAATCTCATTAGAAATGGTCAAATATCTATGTTAATCCACAGAAAAATAAGTAGCAAATTCACAATCAAGCTTCAAAAGTTTCCTTCTTTGATCCTCTACTGCAACACAGCTCATTAATTTTATTGATCCCAAGGGGAAATTGTAATAATGGAATTATTGTGGAACAACATTGATGCTTCATGATCTCAACTTGATACCTTACCGTAGCAACTTTATTTATAAAGCACTTTAAAACAGCTGCACAAACCTTATTACTAAAATCTAAAAGAAAACTATAAAAACATAAAACCTAAAAACATCAGAAACATGATATAAGAACAAGTCAAATCTAAAACAATATGACCAATTAAGACCAGAAGTGGTTTGATATTATGATATAAACAATGCTACATTATCTGACCTTCTACATTTTAAAGATGCTTTTAAGAAAGACCATGATGAAATCTGTTAGAATATTTAGAAAATCATGATTGAAGTTATATATCAGTCTCATGACTGGTGTCTTTTCTTTTGTAGATTTGGTCGGCGCACTGTGGTCCTGCTTTGTGTCTTTTTCCTGATGCTGTTCGGCGTGGCCTCCGGTTTCTCACCCAATATCTACGTTTACATGGTTTTAAGATTTTTGATTGCCATCTCCATATCAGGCATTCTTACTAATGCATTTGTGATCGGTATGTACAAAGTTAATAGATGAAGTTTAATGCTATCATCTGACAGTCATCTTTAGTACAAGCACTGAGAACTTTACTTTTTTGGAGAAAAAAAGTGTGTTGGTTTGATCTTTCTTCATGGTTAAAGCTACCATTTAAATAAGCAAAGCATATTTACACATAAAAGGTATCTTTTTTTTTCTAATTTCATCAAATAACATCATTGGTAATGAGTGGATGGGCTTTTGGCCACTAAATACAGAATTTCAATAGAATTATGATACAAACATTATAAGTGGTTTTTGATCAAAAATGAACATAGATACCTTCAGACTTTATACATAATTTATGATTACATTGTTAATAAGATTTTTGCAATTTTTCTTCTAAAAATACAAATTTTTCAACACAACTCCAGAAATAATCCTTCCCCATCTTTTCTTTTCCTCTAAAGGTGGAGAATGGAGTGATTCTTCAAAGTTTGCTCACTGCACCACAATCTGTCAGTCTTTCACTGCGATTGGACTGATGATATTATCTGGAACTGCATATTTTATCCGCAACTGGAGAATCCTCCATCTGGTGCTCTACAGTCCTGTTGCTGTCATTTTAGCACTCCTCTACTGGTAAGCAGCCTGGTTGATTCTTACCTCCATAAATCATAACAATAGAAAATATAGAATGAGATATAAATCAGAGTTTATCTCCTTGGGCCTGTGTGTCAACTAGGATTCTTCCAGAATCAGCTCGCTGGCTC
>JBBBVU010058245.1:0-11536 GCA_037177055.1 Atherinosoma microstoma | reverse complement strand
TGGTTTCAGTGGGGTCGAGTTGTTATGACTTCCGTATTGAAAACTGGCCATAGTATTCTACTACTATTTCGTAATAGAAAAGTACTCTATAGTGCCGTGGGTGGTAAAATAGCATATAATTGACTAAAGCTGACTTTGACAGGCTTGGAAAAGCATGATATAGCTCCTTTAAGATAATCCTGTTCCATTCGAGTCCAGCCCAGAACCAGCTGGTTACTTCCAGCAGGATAATGTACCATGTGACGAAGCTCAGATCATCTCCAACATGACAAAGAGTTCACTGTAGTATAAAGTGGCTGGTGAGTGTAGATGACAAACACAATCCATCCAAGTTTATCTGTAATGCGAGACTGCATTCTTAATTATATTTAATTCTAGCTTTATTGTGACTTTTTTATTTTTCCCTACCATCATGCACAGCTGAGATGCTCGGACAGAGAAAACAACGGCTTATGACGGCCAAAAGCACCATTTTCATGATGATTGATTCTAAACTTTTCATGCACCTGCAGAGTCTGGCAGAGAGGGAAGTAAACAAAGACGGATCAATGAAGGACGGGGAGTGATGTTCTGAAAAAACGAAACCTGGAGTTATCTCAATTATTTATGATTGAAAACATGAAGAATTGAAAATATCCCAGCTCTGCTGCAGTGGATCCAATTTAGAATAGTTTCCGGTCCAGACAGGGGAGGGTGCGTCTGTGGGCACGCTGCAAGCAAAAGAGAAAAGTAGTCAGGTGGGAGGAAAAGGGAAAAAGAGTGAAATTAGGTCGATAAAGACAGGACAGACTGATTATTTTATGAGAAGAATTCTTTATTTTTCTACAACTTGAGATATTCTTACATCTAAGCAGTTAAATCGTAGCATCTCAGAGAGAAAATTATTCTCATTTATTGATGACTCCAGCAGCTGTTTAGTTACTGCGGCGGTGAGTCCTAATGACCTCGTTTCTGCCGACATGAAGCAGGAGCATGGACTGCCGCTGGTCTATTACCATCATACCTTTCAACTCTTCCCCAGCTGAAGAGTTCAGGACCGTACAGTCTTCGCTCACGGGAGGTTTTATTGTTCTCAGGGTGCGAACCGACATGGGAAAACTGGCTTTTATTGTACGCTGGAGCGAACTGTAGGAAGACCTGAAACTTCAGGACCTGGTCTCATTCCACACTTTTTAAAGAAAATGTTAAATGACTTGAAAAGAGTTAAATCTGTTTGTTAATGTTCTGCTTGATTGAGGGATATTAAAGGAGTATTTATTCATTTTGATTTGTTCTTATTTTGGTTTTAAGCTTGTAGACAGTCTGAATGTGTTTTGTTTTGTGTTTGTTAACACACAACGAATATGTCGACTGATGACGTTAGACAGTGGCCCACATTTACTGCTCAGGGTATCTGATCTCAAATTACTCCAATCTTCATATTACAGGCATCAGCGAATTAATGTAAGCTTCGCTTCATCTTCCTGAAACTGCTGTTAGTAGCCGACAGGCCTTAGCCTCCGTGGATATAAAGCACGATTCTGGTTAGAAGTTGTCAAAAGTTGGTAAAGAAATGGCTTCAAACTTTCTGTTTTATCAGATATTTGGCATCTTTAGGCTGCAGGACACCGTGCACACGACCTGTTTGTGCTTCTGACTGAATTCTTTTATATTTTCTAGTCATGAAGTAATGGTCCGTATTCTCCAGCCCAGAACTGCTCAAGTCTTTCCAGATTTCTTTAATATCATTAAGATAAAAGCACGATTCTCTTCTAATCTGCGCTGACCTGCACAGAAATGCCACGGGAGCACTGGTGGAGGGTCTACTTTCGCTTTAGACTTTCACCCAGTTTGTGTTCTGTTCTGTTTGCTTTCATATCTTTCTCAGCTGTTGGCTTAGGTTTAGGAAAAAAAACATGGTCCTGTGTTACACTTCCCATAAAAGTGACAGTATGAGAGGAGCTGTGGTTTCCATGACAGCAGGACTTCTCTTGTAATGTGTTGCATGTTCAAAAAAGTATGCAAATCCCATTTAATAAGATAATGAAGTAGCTATGTGCTCATTAATAAGTAGTGATGTAGGACTAATGACTAATGAGTGGTAATGGTAATTGTTGACTATTTGAAAAAAAAACGGTTCCTTTTGTTTCATAATTTGCTGTTTGGTCCAAAAACTGACAGTAAATAGTTGAGTGTGGAGCTGGTGACTGCTGTCAGGTACCTGGGGGCTGCACACATCAGGGCCACAAACAGCCAGCGTTGTCAAGAAAACTCACCCATGGCTTTATTTTGTGAGTAGGCTGAAGGAAGCTGGCCTCTATCGTCCTGATGTCTGCTGCTGCTCGGGCAACCGGTCTGAGGCTGACACAAGAGACATAAGAAATAACAGCAGCCTCATTTCTTTAGAGTTTATTTATGTCAACAGCTCCAGTTCATCCAACGTCGTGACGTACGCTACCCCACCCACTCAGCCCATGAACTGTTCACCCTCTCCCCCTCAGGCAGAAGGCTGAGCTGAAGACTCTGCATGAACTCTGTTCTATGAGCTTTATTTCACTTTTTATATCTTTTATTTGATTCTTTTAGGTGTTTTTATTACAGGCTTTTATTTATTAACCTTTTAAAACCTAAGGTCCCCTAATTGAGGGACTGTGAGAACAGATTGTGCCAAACGGTGCCGACGTGGCCATTTTGGAGACCTCACCGGAACTGTTTTTAATAAAGCCTCTAATTTTGTTTGGCTTCGCTTTATCTGAGTTGGCTTTTAAAAGATAATGTTCACATATTGTACTATGATCTGATAGAGGTTTAAAGCTACAACTGCATCACTCTGAACAGATATTCATATTCATCTTAAAAGTGTTTGTTATTTTTAGGAGAGCCTGAAACTTATTTTCATTTGTGCTATGAGCCATTTTCATTTATTCTTCACAAGTAACACAAATATTGACATTTATCTGATCAACACTCACAAATGTTCGTTTTAATATGACTCCAAAATCAGTCACATAGACTTGGTGTTTACACTCATTTCACTGTGGGTGTGCACTTTTCAAGCAGATTCGTAAAAGGGCTCAAAGGGTTAAGGCTATCTGTTATTATACTCTACTTATTATTATTTTTATTGTTCCTATGTATTCTCAATGCTAGGCCTGAGACATATTTCCTTTTTCAGGTTTTTTTACAAGTTGAATTGACAATAAATGAACCTTGAAGTAAAACTGGATGCGTGTCATGAGCTGTGTTTGCTTCTGTTTTTTGGTTTAGTTCATGTTAGATTCATTTTTTATTATTTCAACACACTCTGAAAAGGTGTATTTGAGCTGTATTTGATCTAAAGCCCTTTTATTTTTTTTACATGAACCCCTCTTAAATCTCTTGATAACTTACTTTTCAACCAGCATGAACTCAAGAGAATAGTAGAATTAAGTTTGTTCAACTCAGTTGTCAGATTTAGTGGAAAGTAAACAGAAAATATTAAAATGATGCAAAGACTTGTGGGAAATATTCAGCAGGAATTGTACCTTTTGGGATTATTACTGTATGTTTACATTGAGACAATGTTGATGGAATTCTCTGTGTTCTTTTAATGTTAAAGGTGCATTGCACAAGTTTAAATGTAAATACTATTATTTTCTTTCCCCAACATCCCCTTACAGTTGCCTGATGTGTAGGATGAGCCGATCTCTCTTCACTGTAGTTGCCTCTATAGGACTGTTTCTGCATGCTCAATGAGAGGGATGCGGGTTCGAATCCTCAGGGGCGTGCATGTGGGTTGACACGCTGCGCGTGCTCGTTAACCTGGACGCTGCCAGTATTGTATTGTGTACTCCGCCGCCATTAGACAACACTGACGACTAAACATGGATAACAAGAGACCGACGGTGCCTCTCAAACACCAACACATCCTCCAAGAAAAGAAACATTTTGTCTAGTGTGACGAAAAGGGCCATAATATTGGGGAAGGGATACATAATATTGCAATGCTAAGTTTTTAGCATGTAACACTAACCCTACCGTTAGCATACAAGGCTCATGGCTATGCTATGCTTTATTTATTTATCTATTTATTAGCGCAAGCTGTTGTACTCTTATATCGTCACTTCCACTTGTCGCCAGAGGGGGCAGACTTCTGGAAAAAAGCTAGAACTTGCGCTATGCTACCTTAAAGTTGGTATCGTGATCATGAAGAAATGGTGCGTTCCAGTTATCTTGTAATTCTAAGCGCCCAAGAGTAGGAGAACTAATTACCAGGTGATTGTTGTTCCCGCTGCACCAACCCGGAAAATAACAGACACCTCCAAGGTAGCCAATGTGTGAGCATCTACAATTATTTGCTATAAAACTAGAAAATCTCAACCCAGTAGTAAAAACGTGCACCATGTGAACACCAGCCAATTGTTGCGATAACGGTTGACAATCCCACCATAACAGAGTAATTACCGTTAAGAGCTATTTACACTAAAATTGAATGAACACAAACTATATAAGTTATAAATTTAATAAAGACAACAATGGGTAGACATGGCACCGGACACAGCCATCTTAAAATCTGGAAAGTCGGGATTCTCTGCAAGTTACGATTTCTCTGTTCGGAAAAACGAGGCTACTTCATCATTTCTGGCCAAAATTCCTTCGGAAAACATTCTTTTCAGTAATAAAGTAAAATGTGAACATAAAGTTACTTTTAGATCAATCAAACATTTAATTTGGAACAACTTGAATCTTTTAAGTTGACTTTCATGGAACTGAATCAGATTATTTAACAGAAACTAAATGAAGAGTTGACATGAAGGGAAGCATTTCAGAGTAAACTAGTTTGATTATTTACACTGAATCTAAGCTAAAATATTACGTTTGACATTTTACTGCAATTTTTTTTTTTTTAGGTTGAGCCAGTGTTTCATTTATATATTTCTTCTTGGGTTTTCAGTTCAGACTGTTTATAAGTTTATGTTGAGGGATCTGTAGCGTTTACTTCCTGTTTCTGTTTCCACCTGTTCCTCTGTTGCTGATTACCACACCTGCTCCTTATCTACTCATCAGCCCGCTCTGTTTAAATGCTTCTAGTTTATTTTCTCCCAGTTTGTCAGTCATCCCGTCATCTTCTGACCTGAGTTTGTCTTTTTGTTTAGTTTCCAGAACGTTCTCACTTCACTGAGCTTTTTGTTTATCTTAAGAATAACATCCATATTCCTCTATCTGCCGGCCTCTTGCTTCGTTCTGATGCATTTGGATCCTTCTTGTCACACAATATGAACCTGTATATGGCCATAATATTAGCTCTTCAGCTTCAGGCACAAAACCAAACGTGGTTAGAAGCAGAAAAAGACCTTAATTGTGCTTGAAATCCAACTTATTAACAGCTTATTTATTCACATTGGATAAAAAAAAGTAAAGAGCAGTCTGACTTAGAGGTTCTGGCTCATTCCTGATCCGATCCATCCTCATCCCTCCCGAAGATAACCCTCAACATTTTAATCTCTGATCCAACCTGCTTGTACGCATCTCTTTACTTCTTTTCCACACTCGTTGCTCTGGACTGTTGACCCTAAGTAGTTAAGATTCTTCACCCTCTTTCCAACCCTTCACTGTTCCTTCTCATTTATATACATGTATTCTGTTTAGCTGTGGTTAATCTTGTGCCAGTTGAAGGTTATGTGGAGCCTGAGGCGAACACCAAAAACAAATTTTAATAAAAAGGAGGAAAAATAAATGCACACCTTGTGGGGGTTTTTTTTACCTTAAATACCTGCAGCAACAACTGATGAGTCAGTGTTTGGCCCTTCATGATTTTCTTGCATGATGTCAAAACCTGATGAAGTCTTTGTAGTTTGGAAAATACTTAAAATCTTCATGATGAAAAATATTGCCTTTATCATTGATTTAATGGTCTATATTTAACTCCACTGCACGACTTATCACCTTGGTAGGGCAGGGGTTCTTAACCTTCTTTATGCTGGAACCCAACTTTTCCAGTACAAACTGGTCTGGGGCCCATTCATATATTAACACTATTGGTTTTATTTATATTCAATAACTAAACCAAATCTCAAATGCAGCTAAACAGCTAAAATGAAAAGTAAGAAATATCTAAAAAATGTGACATGATGCAAAGACATTTATGCATCACATGTATGCGGAGATGCACGTATACAAACCATCTTTGACACACGCCGCCTCAGGAAATCACAGAAACTCATCAGAGACCCCACTCACCCCGGCCACTGAGTCTTTTCTCTGCCGCCGTCCGGTAGACGTCACCGCAGCATCCGCACACGGACGACCAGACTCGATCTGTTTAATCCCCACAGCCATCCAACTACTAAACCTGTAGTCCAAGTGTAATGCACCTTCTGCACATTACCTTTTATACTTATTTATTTGCACAGATGTGTACATACACAGCTCTGCATGTTCTATTGTGTAATATTTTATTTAGATCTTTTTTCTTCTTAATTGTGTTTTTCTTAGTGATCCGTACTTGTGGATACTGGAGGTGCCTACCTGCCTTGTTTTAAGCATTTGATTGCTCAGATGACCCTGCTGTCGATACTGTGCATATGAAAAATAAACCTCCCTTTGAATGTTTAAATCTTGACAAACAAGATGCCCAATAGGCTGATAGTTCGTGGAATAAAATCAGGCTCCAACAAGAACATATTCAAAAGATCAAGTCAGGCTTAGAAACACAATCTACTAAATATCAGAGTAGGGCCTCAGGGATTACTTTTACAATTTCCCTTGGGATCAATAAAGTATCTATCTATCTATCTATCTATCTATCTATCTATCTATCTATCTATCTATCTATCTATGAAAATGTATCAATAAAATGATGCAGTGTTTAAAATGCATTCAAAATAATAAAAGGCTCAAATCAACTTTAAATAAATTTATAGTTTATTTATGTATTTAAATACAGAACATTTGATTAAACTTTTTATTCAATAAAAACTTCTCCTTTTTAAATGCTACTTCCTAACTTTCGCTACAGGCTAGCGGCTCGCTGATTGTTTTTTCTGCTTATTGGAGTTTGTTGAACAACTGATTCATTACTGCCCCCAAGTGGTGGGAAGCTGTATTACAACTGAGTTTATGCCTCTTCAGTTCCATGCCTAGACTAGTATGAACACCTGCTGGTAGATTTGACTTGCAAGTGCCCAACTTTACAACCTCTCTCATTGTTACTGTTCTGAAGTGATTCAATGATGGTGGTCAGCAGAAGCAAGACTCCATAAAGGAGCCCCACTCTCACCACTCTGTGATGTTGCATCATTGCATCAGTTGGGGTTAAATAACTTGTTGCAGCTGAAAGATAATCACCCATGCAGAAATGATCCAACAGGAGGCTCCGCCCCTATTTGCTTTAGCAAATCCAGGTGGCCACTCGGTTTGTAATGTTTGTAGGATGATGCTTCGAGTACAGGCTCCAGATTGTAATGGTGTGATTTGCTTTTGTTCAGCAGATGATGGAGAGGTCTGTTAGGTTGGTTCATGGAGTCCTGCCAGATGGAGCTGAAAGGCACAGCTGGACTGACTAATCACTGTCTCCTGAGAGAATTCACATGGAAGAGGTGCTGGCTTATCAGACTGGAGATCCTTGCGATGAGGAAGCATCCTCTGTTGGTGTTACGGTGCGCACTCCAGTGATCCTCATCTTCTTTTTTTATATAAATATATATTTGTTTTCTTTGTTTGTTTGTTGCTTCAGTCCTGTGAGTCTGAGCTTGTGCTGAGGAGAATCCCACAGGTAACAGCAGCATATGTTACAGGCTTGTTTTTCTCATTTCTAACCAAACAATCTGATCATTACTCAGCTGTGCAGCCTGCAACTTTACTGCTCTCTGACTAAAGTTAAAGAGTTTGCTCCTCAGGCTGAGTAAATATCTCCTAAATAGATCAGAAACTAAGAAGACACTTTGTTTCTGTCCCTGAAAAAACTTTATAATCAGAAGTAGCCTAGTTGTGATGTCACCCAATGAAGTTTGGCCCTTTTTGTCTTAATTTCATATTTTTATGAATATAAGTACATTTGGATAAAAAGATAAAGTTGGTTCTTGAAACCTGAGTTTGTAAGTATATTTGAAACTTACAGAGGCTTTACAAAAAGACCATCTCTGATCAACATGTGTGGATTCATTAAAGACATCATATTATGCAGATCATTTAGTCTGGTTTCATTTAACATTGTCAGGAGGATATGCTGAATGGTTTGTATAATCACAGGGCTGGTGTCATCATGTACATGGCTGTAGAAATGCTGCACAAAACTATAAAAACGTGTGCTAATTACATAATTTAGAATGCAATAACTGCAGCAGGTTTATAAGAACAGGTTGGACAAGATGACATCTTTTAAAATGGGAGTCAATTGCAGCCAGGACCTAATGCACAGGGGTTAAAAGTCACCTGGCTGGCACTGCGGTGACTGAAACCAGACTAATAATTACATGTTGGGTATCAAGATGACAAAAGATAACATATTACACCTTCTTTTAACAAACTAAATGAAATGATTAGTTCTGTTTGTGACGTTTATGGACAGAATTTCTAGGTGCAGCCGAGGTGTTGAGGGGGCTCCGAGACCATGGTCCTCAGCCGGAAAAAAGGTGGGGAATGAGATCCTGCCCCAAGGAAGGGCAGTTCAAGTATCTCTGGATCTTGTCTAGGAGTGAGGGAAGGATGGACCGGGAGATCGACAGGTGGATCGGTGTGGACTCTGCATTGGTCCATGAAGAAGAACCTGAGCTAAAAGGCAAAGCTCTCGATTTACCAGTCGATCTACGTTCCTACCCTCAACAACGAGATCTTGAATACAAGCGGCCGAAATGAGTTTCCTCTGCAGGGTGGCCGGGCTCTCCCTTAAAGATAGGGTGAGAAGCTCGGACATCCGGGAGGGGCTCAGAGTAGAACCGCTGCTCCTCCACATCCAGAGGAGCCAGGCTCGGGCATCTGGGGAGGTATTCAGGACATGTCCCACCGGGAGAAGACCCAGGACGGTAGAAAACATTACAAAGAAACGATTATTCACCAGTCTCAAAGGTCCGTCTGAAGTTAGAGCAAACGCACGTTCAGGCAAGGCAGGTTTATCATGTAGCGCAAAGTTTAACATGCTTTACACAATAGAACATATGAAGTCTAAGTCTCCATCTCTGCCTTCATTCTTTTCTTTTTCAGCCATTCTGTTGTAATTTGCGTTTGTTTTGGTATCATTTTTCCAGAAGGTCCATTTGGGTCGGGCTTTCATTGTTGCACATACGGCACAGTTCCCAGCTTTACATACAGCATACAGAGTAGACTCAACACTGGAAAGTTTGGTCCTCTTACTCAGCTGTTCATCATAGAAACACATCTTGATCTCATGTTCCAAATGTCCTGTGTTTCTTTGTGCAAACCTAAACCAAGCTGCCATGTTATTTCTACTGTAAAGTAAAGAGACTTTCTCCTGCAACTCTTCCAAACAAGCCACGTCTGTTCAGCTTGTTTTGTGGCAGTTTCTCTGAGCTCTGCACGTCTGACCTTAAGCTGAACTTGATGGGAAGATTGACAGCTGTCTTGAATGTTTTCCACTTGTGAATAGTCTTCCTCTCTATAGATGGACTTGTAAAATGACCTCATGAAGCTTTCTCAACTGATGGACAGCAACGATGCTTCTGAGTTCACAGCTAGTGTATTTCTTCCCCAGCATCGTGCTAACAGACACCTTAACCCTCTGATGCACAAATTATTAAAAAGTATTTTACTTCTACAGAATGTACAGTGATGCTTTTCTTTATTTTCAATGCTATTTGACTTTTATTTAGTTTTAATTATCTAATCTTTGAATATATCTATAATATGTAACTTATTCTATAAAAAAAAAAAGCTTTATTATATATTTATATAATTTTTTGTTCTATCACTGCGAAAAATGAGGTAATTACAATGTATGAAAATATATATATATATTACAACATTAATTTATTCTTCTGTGAGTTGCATTGCGTTGAATGACTCATTATTGTCCAATGAAGTGGCTGATTTGCAAATATACCATCCTCACCCATGTATTATAAAACACCCTTTGGATAGGTGTCCACTGAAAGGGTTAATGTTTGATGGTGAACTGATCGGTGCATTTGATGTGGCTGCTAAGTAGGATACTCCCTTATTTCCCACAGAAGCCGTAAGTGTGGACTTGGTATTGTTAGTCGTTAAATAATGACACAGTGTCATACATCACGTGTTCTTTTGAGGTCGCATTAACCAAATGTGAAAACCTGGAACAGAGAGGTCTGGTTTTCTTTTTCACTGTTTTTCCTCTTTCACTATGATGCACAGTGAGCTCATTTATACGAACCCTCTGGCAGAGTCACATTCGGGACTAGGGTGTGATATTTATTTCAAAAACAAAGGTTGGTTATGATATTGTGCAGGGTTGGCTGTATAGAAAAAGTGAATGATCTTCCTGCTTGGGGCAAGCTTTTTGTTATTGCTACCCCCCATATAATGTATTTCAAATGTCATACTGCTCTTATGTCTCAGAAAAATATCTAGGAAGATGTAGTCAACAACATTTTCCATCTGTAGGGGCATCCAGGTATCGACTCAGCAATGGCAACATTGACATATTGGTCCTTTTTTATTCACCATGAAACTTTTGGAAAAGAATAAAGGCTCAGACTAATTATATTGTTACAGATTAAATTTATTTGTGTGTTTTGTAAAACGTTTGAGTTTGTTTTCCTGCTTTGTTTTATAGCAGTTTTGTGAGTTTTATTGAAATTACAAAAGAAAAAAATAGTATATAGAACATGTAAATCATGTGATAATCAATATAATTTAATCAATGATTTACTAAATTAACTTCTTTATCATAACACCTATTTTATCTGCCTCTTGTCCAAAATAACATACATGGAATAGATAAGTATATCTTCACAACTATAAGGCTGTATTATGAATGATCTTGATCTCAAAAGAAAGCTGAGACATGTTGGATAAAAATGCTAGAATGAAGATGTGTTACTGTGTTTGAGTAAATTCTCCTGGAACACAGTAAAAAATGTAAATAGTTATCTCCTTCTAAAAGAAAACCGCATTACTTTGAGTGAAAACCAGAGGATACCAGCCCAGTTCATCTAGGAACGAGTAAAGCAGGGGTGGGGAAAGCTGATCCTTGAGGACCGCATTCCTGCAAGTTTTCCGTACATCCCTGTTCCAACACACCTGATTCAGATCCAACAGCCTCTCACAGTAGCTCATTAATTAGAATCAGGTGTGTTTGAGCAGGGATGCATGGAAAACTTGCAGGATGAGAGCCAAGGTTCCCACCACTGGAGTAAAGTATTCCTAGGAATGAGTAAAGTAGTCCTACAAACGAGTAATAGGCTACTAGGAATGAGTAAAGTAATCGTAGGAATGAGTAAAGTAATCGTAGGAATGAGTAAAGTAATGTATGATGAGGATCTGGGCTACAGTAGAAGGTAAAAAGGTTCCCAGGTGTTTTAATAGAGGTGTTACGCAGGTAAATATGTCAGGAAGCCATCGGCCGATGTTGATGATGGACGCCTCT
>JBBBVU010057909.1:0-11558 GCA_037177055.1 Atherinosoma microstoma | reverse complement strand
ACACGCACGTACATACACACACACCCAACGCATACAAACCCAACGCCCCCCCTCTTTGCATAAAATCAAAAATTAAATTAAATTAAACCCAGCAGTTTGGTAATCTTTTGTTTTTTAAATGAATAAATTGACATTGACATTAATGTCTTCTTTGTGCTACTTGGAGGTGAGGAAATAAATGTCCTCACATTGTGTTACGAGTGGCCCTAAACTAAATTAATGCTCCCTGCCATAGACCACCACTATTGTGGTCCCTGTACAATGCTGACTGTTTATTACTCACCGGACAATTTTTTGTTAATATCATTTATCTAAAGTATAACTTAAACATCATTCTAATATTCCCACCACTGCACAACTCTTCCACATTTCCGACTGGTGCCATTATTATTGTCATGCTGCTGCTAATCTTGTAAATAGAGACCCAAAGCTTAGAGTTGACTTCCTACATGTCTCTACCACCAACACCCCCATCCCAACTTACACTGGAGGCACTGAAAATTACTCACAACCCTGACATACACTGATCTTAGTCTTCAGTGAGCATTTGCTCTAAAAGTGTTTTTAAAAAGCAAACAAATACATTATAATAGTTTTTAAAGAAAAACCTTCTTTAATATTTATCCATCCACTGCCGTTCCAAGTATTTTTTCGGCCCTGTACCTGGTTAGGCCTTCAAATCGCATGAGGATGTCAATTGTCGCCTGTTAATTTTAAAGACAAAAAGTTACTTAGGGAGATTGAAGTACACTGATAAATATGTAAAAGTTGGATATCACTTGAGGATTCTAACATGACAGTGGTATCAAAATATGTTGAAATTAGAGCATGATGAAAGACATTTTTACTTAAAAGTGGATTTAGGCCTTCCTCTGGAACCATGATGAATTATAATGAAACTGGCATTCCTCAGATTTTTGTAGTCTAGTTGCAGTGTGTTTTTCACCAAGTTGATGAGCTCCTCCATCTGTAAGAAAGAAAACAACTCTTCTCCTTACTCCACCAATTACAGAGTCTTGGTCTGGAAAAGTCAACACAAACATTCTAACTTTAGACTTACAGGTTGTTCGCTAAAAGCAGATGGCCTGCCATTCAGAATTTGTTTCAGTGTCATGTTCTGCCCGGGATTCTCCCACAAAAACATTCTCTGAGATTTTGTGTCCCCACTGTCCAGCAGTTCTTTCAGAGTCTGTTGCAATGGAATTGACATGATGACCATTTGTACAGCACCCCAAATACATTCTAAACATACCAAATAATTTTCACATCAAGGCAAAACAGCTGCAATTCCATATGTAGAGTTAGAACAGGGTATGTGCTTGTGAGCACAACTGTTTTTACTAAAAGCATAAAATGTTACAAACCTTGATTCTCTCCTCTGAGATCAGGCCTTGGACTCCATCTTTGTGCAGGCAGTTCAAAGTACTGCAAAGTGATATCAAAATAAACAGAATATAAGCCTAATATCTCAAGGTACAGTTACAGGTGGACCTTCAAATTAAAAGTGATTTATATGCACATCAGAGAGTTGTTCCCACCTTGAACGTATGGTTCCAGGTCACAACCACATGTAAAAAGGTCACCGGATGGTGATGGGTCACATGTGGCACATTCTACATGGAGCCAGCCATTGCACGATTCACACTTTATCCAGTTTTCTCTTTCTATGTCTGGATATAACTGCCTGAAATGTCACAGACAAACGTGAATGAGGCAAAACAAAGTGGGATGATATTTGTTGTTGTGTCCATATCTTGACTAGGCTGATGTTCAGGTTACAAACACATTGCCATAAACCAATTATAATTCATGATATCAAAATATAATTTTTGCTTTGCAATTATGATAAACTTTAAACTATCCATGATCATGCTGCTTTAAAACTGAGGAAAACACGTGTATATGTACAGTATTTTTTACATCACAAATTATAAATGTGATGATAATTTTTTATTTTTTTTTAGCTTCTATTATGTTTTGACAACATGGAAAGTAATAACAAATGTATATTTTTATGAAAAGTGGTGTTGCAGGTCTTGTGGTATGTCAGGTACAGCTTACTTTTTCTGTCCGTTTCCGCTGCAGTTGTAGAAAATGCAGCCATTGCTTCCGCCATGCAATTTTCGCGCACTTTTTGTCCCTGTATGAAAATGGAAAAAATACATATAAAATCCACAAAATATTTTCATGAGCAGGCCAGACACAAAATTTTGATGAATCCTACTTCAGAGCAAAATTTAAATTTGCATGAAATATTACAAATGTTTTTTTTGTTTTGTTTAACCTTTGGAACCAGATCAGCCATCAGGGAGGATGCGTGATACACTCTAAGATGCTGGAAAAAAGAGGTCAAGAGTTTAAATAATAGAAGCAAATACTGCATTGTTGTAAATTATGTTATGCTACTAGCTATATAAAACGGAAGAGTTGGCTAATTTGTTAGTTAGCCTATAGTGGAAAAGCTCCATTGCAACAGTTTTCAGATACTGTGCGCTTCTTTCAGCCGTATTTTCCGAGAGTTTTTCTTTGTGTTTTATGATTTATTTCAGCTGTTTTGTAATGGGTGGTGGGGGTGGATGTCCTCCCTCTAGTCAGGCAGAATAGACCAAACTAATACCAGTTTCTCATTGTGATTTAATCATTACAGCCTCAAGCATTCTAATGTTAAAAAATCTCTCAGATGATTATTTCGAATCAATACTCCCTCTTCGTCTTCCTCTTCACCTCCCTCTCACTTCATCAGAAGATCTTTGAGTCAGCAGGTCATGAAAAACAATTTCACACGTTGACATTAGCTATTAGCAGTAGCTCGGTACCAGATACATAGAGGGCGTGCTTGTAAGTTATCAGCATCAATAACGAAACAGACTTATGTATCGTTCTGTACCTCATCACATGACGGGACACTCGAACTTGTGCAAGATGTTGACATTATCACATTTTTGACTCTCCGCGGCTTCGGTAGTGGTAATAACGCGCTCAAACAACAGGGCGCCAGAGAGCACTACTTGGTTGTTTGCATTCATTAAGTGCATCACTAGATGGGAGTGATTCTCACACACTGGGGCTTTAATATATAGAACAAAAAACAAAACAAAAAAGAAAATGCATATTCTCTTACATGTGATCCTGGCTGGCACCTTTGCTGTCTTTTCCTGTTCTGTTCTTCTTTCTTACCCTGATTCATCTCATGTCTCTTTGCTTTCTGCACAGGTTACTGCACAGGTTACTCTCATTCATTGACTTGATTAATTACATAAATGCAAAAAAAGGAAAAAAACAAGTTTTATTATAACAAACAAGTTTTATTCACAAAGTAACATTTCAAATCAGGCCCACAGAACATATGCAACAGATATAGAAAAAAATACCTACATGTGACAGTTGAGGTCCTGTCACTATGCCTCAGATTGATCATGTGCCCTGGCTACTTGGCCATGGGGATGTCCCTTTGGCTGACTGGTCAGCATGCATGACTCTCACCCAGGAGGCTGGGGTTCAAACCTCACCCTAGCCCTCCTTTGTCCTGCCGCATACATATATAAATATCTTTTCTTATAAAGTGCAGAAACGTTTTTTTTTATTGCTACTTGAACAGTCCTGAGACTGGCCCTGTGTGTTCAGTTTGTTCACTTTCTTCATTGCACTCCTTTCCATCTGATATCCCCTCACATCTCTCTTCCATCGCTATCTTTTTTTACTCTACTTTT
Organism: Atherinosoma microstoma; assembly: GCA_037177055.1. NCBI lineage: Eukaryota > Metazoa > Chordata > Actinopteri > Atheriniformes > Atherinidae > Atherinosoma > Atherinosoma microstoma. The sequence goes on along the minus strand of JBBBVU010057909.1, from coordinate 7,848 downwards.
CTTGTTGTGCTGGCAAAAAAAAGGCTATGCCGACATGGCTTTAATTGAGTAAATCTGTCAATAATTTTGTCAGTGGTCATGACATCCAGGGTGTCCTTTTCCATGGACATGATGGGCAGGTCATCCAGCCTGTCTCGGGTCCATGGTGCTCCTCAACCATGTGTGCAGACGTCGTAAAACACTGAAGGAGCGTTCACAGCTACAGCTGCTTACTGGAATCATGAGGGCAACTTGGAGGGCAGCTTTCAGGGTGGGAAACATGTCTCTGTGATGAATCCTGAATACAGTGGCTATGTCCAGTCCTCACTCTTTTTCAGTAGCTGTGTCAGGGATTTTTTTTCTCTCTCTCTCTTTCTCCAGCCATCTCTTTAAAAAAATGTTGCCACCAAGACTTTGTCTTGCTTCAGTTCAATTCTATAATGGTAAATAAGGCTTTTGAGAGGATTTTCAGAGAGAAAGGTTGGTGTGGTTGGGTTGCATGCTTGACATAAGCTTTCTCCCACATCCCAAAACCGATGGGTGAGCTCCTTTATCTTGTCCATGCATGGATAAAAAAAAGCTACCCTCTGGACCAGGGGTCAAAAACATGGTGCCCACGGGCACCAGGTAGCCCCCGGAGACGATATGAGGTGCCCACAGGCCTATTCTAAAAATAGCACAACTCACCAGTGAGCTGAATTTAAAATTTTGTTTTATTCTGTTGCTATTTTTTTTATTTACTCTTGCATTTATATAGATTTGAAAATATCTTTAGTAAATAATTTTAGCTAGTGAAATGTTGAATGCTAAATGTAGAAATGGACATCTAGAAATGTAAACTATTGCTAATAATAATAGAAACAAAGTGTTGAATATAGATATCTCCCATTTTTTCAAGCCATTGTTTATAATTATTTTGAGAACTCATTGTGATCAGTGTTTTCACATAGATGAGTTTCATTATTCCTTAACATCAATGTAGAACTAAAGGCACCTGAGCAAATTGTTGTTTCAGAAGAGTGTTTCAAACTGGTCGCCCTTCAGATGACTCGGTACCCATGAAGTAGCTCTCAGTTTTAAAAAGGTTGGTGACCCCTGCTCTGGACACACCTGGGGTGTTCAGGTTAGAGGTTGACCCACACGCTGACTCACCACAAAATCACCCAATATTTTTGTCGGGGAGCTCGATGTGATTTTCCTCACATGGTCATGGCCCTCTTGAAAAGACCTTCAACCCCAGGGTCTGTGTGGAGAACTGTCAAGGTTTCAAAGATTGCCCTGCCCAGGACCAAACTTTCCCCCTGCAGGTATACGGTGAAAACCTTGAATTATCCCGAGGAGTTTGGCGAACATCACCAACATGTAGATTGTCTTTGGCTTGCAGAGATTTAACAGAATCCCAAGGTTGTTCATGACGGCTTTTACACACCTCATCTGGCTTGCCCATCTTGTGTTGGAGAGTTGAACAAGTTCAGATGGTTTTTATCCAAGTTGTTTCAGGATTTCTATGAACTTGTCATGGTTATTGGGTGAGTTGCTGAAAAATATGCATATTTTCTAGCAGATCAAATAATGCAGCAGCTTCAGGTATGGCTTTACATGAGTGGCACAGGACAAGGTTAAGCTAATGTGCATAACAGTTTACATACAATGCTGGGTGTCGTTCTCTGAAGTAGGCCTGGACACCCCCCATTGCTCCACTCATTACTGATGCTCCATCATAGGTTTGTGCAACACACTTGAGATCCTCTAGGTTGTGAGACTGCAGCACTGCCTCTATTCCATCTGCAATAAATTTTCCATCAAATTTTTCCCGTTTGTGTACACCAAGAAAGGCCTCTCTTGTGGAACTTTCTGTTACACGTACTGCCAGCTGCTCTGCATGGTGATTTCTGGCTTCACCTGCCATCACAGAGTACATTGTGGAGGATTGAATTGGTTTTGTGAGGTTTTCATTTATTTCTTTTAGAGAAATGGGTCGAATTGTTTCAGGAGTTTCATGCATTTGAGGAAGCTAGCCTCCTGCTCATCATGCCTAGAAAATGGGATGCCTTGCTGTCCCAGGAATGTGGTGAAACCCACAATGCGCTGAAGGCATTGGCACCTCTTTGATAATTCTTCTGCGCTTCCAGTATGCAGCTGCTTTACAACATCCCCATGAGTCCCTGTGGTTTTAAAGCTCTGCCAACATATCAGGCTTGACTTGTGGGGGTCACTTTTCTCATGCTCACAGAAGGAATCCAAAGCCCTTTTCCAGTTTGAAAATCCAAAATTACTGAGGAGAGCGTCTTTATTTGTGAATGCTCTGTCTTCCAAAGTACCAACATGGAAAGCAAAATGTGGAATTTGTGGCTACTGAGTACTCCAGCCATTTAAATTGCTCGAACCAGCTCTTTTTAAAAGCTCTCCCCTGGGTACCAAATTGGCTGAAGGGGTACTGGGGGAGGTACACCTGCCTAGGGCCACTTTCTTTTGTCCCTAAATCAATACCAGATAATCCACCTGCTGTTCCTTGTGGCTCTGCTGTCCCTTGCTGCTCTTCCCTACATGTGGCTGACTCATCTGTGTGACATAAACAGTCCTCAGGCCTCACTGTCAAATCAAGCGATTAGCTGATCATCACCGCACCAATCACAACTAAGTCAAGTTATTTCATGACACCGATCATATAGAACATTACACCTACGGATTCACAAACCTGAAACGTCCAATCTTGAAGGACAGGCGTTGCTGCTGTAACTGGCCTGTATTAAAAAACAGACAGTAAGAAAACAGATCTGTCATCATCCTTTATATTTGTCTTTAACTACATAATTGATGATCTGAGGTTATTCAGGTCAGTCCTTAGTTTTGTCCTGTCGTGCTTTAACTACAGACTCTTTCAGTTTTTACACATCCCCATGTAATCAAGCTGTCGTCCCTGAGTTTCTCTGCCAGCCACCATCCTCACTCACTCCTCTCAATAAATCTATTCCTTGTTAAACGCTAACTCCTGTGTGGCTGAATTTCCAGGTCATTACTGTGAACTGTTCGTTCAATACAATAATGACATGGGGAGTAATGTTTGTGTTCTGTGTCACTTCTGGAAAATGGGATTAGTTTAAATACACACTGCAGAACTTTTGCCATTTTCTCAGCGACTCGTCCCTTATTGACGGCTAATTTGGCATCCATCTTGCATCCAACCCGTACTGTGAACTCTCACCAGATAGTAAAAGACAGTCTTATCTTGACCCTTGTCTTATATCTTGCTCTGTCTCTCTCTTTTCCTCTCTCCCTCTGATTATGTCGTCTTGCATATCTTTGCTGAATCCGCCACAGTACATGTTCAATATGGCCGATGGGTTTATATCGGCTTGCTAGTGTGTGATGCGATGCGTAAAGCCAATCTTAGCGGCAACATCACGCAGCGTCCAGATAAAAAAGTTGTATCATGCAGTTTCTCAGCCTCAGGACGCTGCTGACCAACGACGGCTTCAGAAATCCACAAAATGTTGCTGCTCCATTAATTGAGTTTTAAGGTAAGAAAGTTACCAAGTGCATCTTTAATCAGAGAGATGATGGAGAAAGTGTGGTCGTGTAAACCAGCAATATGATCTACAGTTCAGAGGAGACTTTATTCAGTTGGTAAGGAACAACAAGGTTTTTTGTTTGTTTTGTTTTTATTAGCTTTTTGGGTTTAGTTGATTTCTCTCTGTTTTGGGAAGAAGGGCAATTTCTCCATGCTTCGGAAACACTCCTTGTATGGCACAGTTGAGACACGCAACGAGATCTGAGCGGCTTTCCGCACCAGTCACATAGCCGGGCAGTCCTTGGACATAATCAGTGACATCACTCCACTGAAATGATGCAAGCCTCAATACACACTTTTCCGAAATATGTCCTGGTTTACTCAATACACGCGCCGGAGACTCTGCACAGTTCACTAGAGTGATCTAGAGTTCTGGACTAAACCTGATTCTCTAGATGGACTTTCTGGTAACGGATGGGAAAAACACCAGACCTTCCAGATGGTCTGTTTTGATTTACAGGATTGAGTTTGAACGAACACCAGCTTGTCTTCCAGCTCTTACCACCTGCTCTCCTGTCACCTGTGGCTCTCTGTTTTTTCTCCTGCAAATAATCCTGGACGGATCCCAAGAAAACAAGGACATCATTGCTCAACTGAATATCTCCAGCTACAAACTACCCACAGATACTCACTTGTTTTTCTCGTTTCCACGGAAAAATCCCGACGCCAGAGCCTCCCCTTTGCTGTTTCCAACACCTGCTTAAACTTTAATAAACTCATATCATCCCAGTTGTGCGTTGACTGAACCTCTGTGGGTCCAGTCTGCTGATCAGGGTTAAATGCTTATGAAATGGATAAATATTTAAAAATACTAAACTGAGTGTTGGGTTTTTCATCTTACAGTTTGGATGTTTGTGGTCATCATTAGGCGCTTAACACTTGAATTTATTTAGGAATTTATATAAAAACAATAAATATAGGGGAAAATCTGAAAAAGAAAAAAACTAGAAAAAATTCCATAATTAAATATTAACAAAGATAGATAAATTACATGTATGAAATGAATCAGATAAAAAGAAATGACTTAAATGCTTTCCCCAATATTTTCCCTCCACCTGAATGCAAACATGCACTTCATCAGGGATCCCCAATTCTGGTCCACAAGGCCCACGGTCCTGCAGACTGTCCATGTTTTCCTGCTTCTACACACCTGACTCAACTTAACGGGTCAATAGCAAACTTGTGCAGAGCTTGTCAGAGATCCATTTAATTTGAAAGTGGAAAACATCTAATACCTGCAGGATAGTGAGCCTTTAGGAGCAAGGTTGGGGAACGCTGCAGTACGTGATGGGTTTTAAACTTCTCTTAGATTCCACATCACTAATTAACCTGTTGAAGATTAAAAACATTGATTTTTTTTTATCACATAAGCTTTATATAGACACAAACATGTCTTCCACTGCATTGTTTTAACTCTCGGATGTTTTGTTTTGTCGGTCTTAAAAACATGATTGTTTTAATCCTTAAGGAGGCTGATGTGTGGTGACATTTCAGACTGCATTTATTAGACACCTTGTTTTGGATTCAGTTCCAATAATCGCAGCTCAAAAAATTTAACAAAAGGTTTTTCACAAATTAATTAAATTCCATCATCCAAATATTGTGTATTTTCATGCAAATAAGGTTATTTGAACCTTAACCCAACTAAGCCACTATAAGCAACCTTGTCTTTCAAACACTTTGGTTATCTTATTTTTTTCAAGCCAAAACAACTTTGTGAGGAAAACAGCCGCTTTAATAAATGACTTGACTAATGTTTAGTCATTGGGACACCATTTGGTTAATTTCTTCAAAACAAATCCAATGATGAAACCGTTTTTTCCACTAACCATGAAGCTCCGTCGGGTTGTTTTGATGCAATCCACAGAAAATATTGGGAACTTACAGAACTATTTTACAGCGAGGAGTGCATTTTTTTTTATCATGTCTATCAGCTGAAATTGTTTGGAGGAAAACAACTGAAATGTTTTGCTAATCTGCACCCATCTTAAGCTCAAGTTTTAACTTTAGTGTCAAACAAAGACCAAAGTAGGATGAAAACTGACTTTACATTTAATTAATTTTGTTGAATTTGCACTCAGACAACAATTTGAACCACAAACTAAACATCTTCACTCATTTTTAATTTAAAGTACTTGATATTACTTGTATTTCCAACATCTTTGTGAAGAAATTTCTTAACAGTAGGAACAACAAAAAAACTTTGACCATATTTTTCTTCATGAATGTCGGGTTAGGTTACAGTTTTTTGTTACATTTCCATTTAACTTCACAATCACAGTAACTATGTTACAATGGAACTGATAAGCATAAATTCTGCGAGGCATGTAACCAATTTCTTGTTCTGCAGTATGGAACCAACTAATATTTGATGTGAAACACAATAATTTCTGTGATAATCATATTTGACGAACAAAGTCATTGCTAGTCGGCAACTTTATGTCTATGGATGAGAAATACATTAGTCCTTCAGCTCTTACTCTCTCATCTTATAAGTGGCCCACTTATAAGACGAGAGAGGAAGAGCAGTTGGTCATACAGGAGAAAAGCTCGCTATCGCCCCCTGCAGTCACAGATTCTGATGGGTCACGGGTTTTGGCGGTGTGGAGCTGAACAGTTTCACTACGATGGACTCATGCTACCTCCTACTCGGGTCTCTCCACTTCATTCATGTCCACAGACTGACAATAATCCACATTTTTGGTGTCATCAGATCAGACGGACAACAGGAGACGAGGTGTGTCTGCTGGGACATCAAACTCCAAGTTTGCATAGGGGCTCGCATGAATCCAGGCTGCTTACTGGTGTTTCTTAACAGGACACTGATAAAAAAAAACTCCCTGTTTACCTTCCTTTTAATCTTGTCAATTCGATCAGTCAAATACGCAACAACTATCTTACATTGCTCTCATTTCCTCGGTTAAGACGTAAACATAGGCCATTACACTAAACAGTTTCGCTGCCTGCCCTTCAGCGTGGTTAATGCGCATTACCGCATGATGTGCGCATAAATTACGAAAAGGGTCTGTTTGTTTGAGAAAAATAAAGTTAATGGTGCAAATTAGCCAAGCAAAAGCAAAAGCTATGATTGGTTGGTTCTCATTCACATTCTTTAGCTTTCTTTAGCCCAAAATCCTCAACAAAAAAAGTATTGTTCTCATCACGCTGGTATTGAAGGATACCGATATTGGTTTTGGTATCGATAGTATCGATATTTGGATTGATCTGTCCAGGTTTGAGTCTTGACTTGGAAGGTTTCCAGTCTGAAAGCAAACATCTGAGGGGAAAATAGGGGAAAAAACCCAAAACGCTATAGATTTGTGTTCAAAAATTTATATACAGAGAGAGGAGCTCTTTAAATCAACCGGGTGCTAAACTTTATTGACCAAAAATGTATGCGAGCTCAACTAAGGTAAGGAGGAAAAGAAAACGAAAATGAAGAACAGAAGAGAAACCTGAGGGTTTCTATGAAAAAACTCAGAGGAGGAGAAAAATATCTGGAGGATTAAAACCAAACTTCTGGAAAAGTTCAGAAACAAGAAGAAAGACCTGCAGAAACGGAGAGAAGAACCAGAGGATAACACAGCTGAACAGCATGAAGACGCTAAGAACAACATCAAAGAAGCTTGGAGGAGAAAAAACTCAAGGAGTGAAAAAAAGAGAAGAAGAAGAAGAAACCAAACCTGCAGGAAGAAATCCAAAAAGCTGAATCAGCCAAGAAAGATTTAGAGGAAGAAACAAACTAAATGCAGCAGATGAAGAAATAACTGCAGCTGGAAGATAGAAAATCTGAGGAGGATAAAAACTGAATGGAAAAATGCAAGAAAAAAAACTCCTGGAGAAAAGAAGAATATGCAGGAAACAAATCTAGACCTGCAACTCACGATGAAAAGAGTGGGAGGAGACTGAAAACAACAGGACGAAGAACAGTGAAGAGCAAGAAAAACTATGGAGGATGTAATCAAAGCTGCAGCTGGAGAGAAATCATGGGGAGGAAACTGGAGGAAAGGGAAGGAAACAGCTGGAGGAAATTTGAGGGAATTAAAAAATTTGTCTAAAACAAGATTAATAAAGACGCAGAGAAGAAGAAAAGGATAACAAATTTTCTAACCCCCCCTCCCTTCTGCTTCACCCTCATCCTGCTACTCTCCATTAGACCATTCCTCTACATCCCATATCCTCTGTATCGTTCTACCTCTCCATCAATCTACACAGCAACCCAAATGATAGATAGATAGATAGATAGATAGATAGATAGATAGATAGATAGATAGATAGATAGATAGATAGATAGATAG
>JBBBVU010057691.1:0-11567 GCA_037177055.1 Atherinosoma microstoma | reverse complement strand
CTCAAACTGATTGTCTGTGAAGCGCCCTGAGATGACATTGTTGTGATTTGGCGCTATACAAATAAAGATGAATTGAACTGAATTGAATTGAATTGAAAATGGAGGATAAATTGAATCCAGGCAGATTAAGAATACCTGCAGAAAAGTTTTTTTGTCATTCCCCTGTTAGATGCCGGTGTAAGGGTGACAAACGGCACATATATCTCACATTATAACCTTTCAAAAGAACAAATACACGTAACTACCCCAGAATAATTCGTAATTTGTCTGTTTCTGATTAAAGCCGTTTAATTTCTGCATTTTATTTTATTGTTGATCTCTATGATTTATTCATTCATCAAGAAGTCCAGTAAAGCGCCCGATTCATTTAGTAGTCCTGTCCATCATAGTTTCCTCACAGATTTCCCCTCCATTACACAACTCCAGCACTGAAAGGAATGCCTCTATTTAATCTATCTCTGGATAAGCAGCTCTTCCTGGTTGGGCCAGGAAACAGGCACATGACCGATTAGTCCACACGAGTGTTTGGTTTTGCTTTGTGGCATTTGCTTTTTATTGTGGTTATTAGTTTTATTTCCTTTTCTGATGATGAAATCAAACCTGATGTTGGATTTAATTTGTGGAGCGTGCGCGCGGCGGCTTTGTGTGAGTCTGAGGACAGACGTGGAGAGGAGAGTAATTCTGCAGGAAATATACAGCTCTGTAAATTTAGTTTTTCTCGGACGCTATCAAAGCCGGAGTAAAACAACGCGAGTGGGTGCTTTGAATTATGCATGTGAAATCAAATATTTTATGGTGTGTTGGTCAAAACCATAGGTAATGAGTTTGTGTTCTGAGTGCAGTTTGAATGTAATTTAGTAACTGAATTAGGGATGTTAAACCACTTTCAGTAGCTCCTCTTTGGTGCCTGAGGGCCCACAGGCTTTGTATGACGGTCAGAACTGTGACTGGAACGTGATTCTGTTTACAAGTTTTATGCACATTTCTCTTAACTCAGTTCACAGTTTAATCAAACTCTTCCCACAGACCTGTATCTCCCCACAACAACACATCAGTCATTAAACAGGACTGACCACAGCAGTATTATATCATGCAGTCAGACGTCTGTTATGTATTATGAAGTAAGGAACCAGGATTTCTACAAAGAAATCCATAAATTTCACAATACAGGATCAGTTTTATTTAAGTTGCATATGTGGTGAGATTTTCATGCCTCTGCACACTGTAGATGTGCATGATGTCCGACAGCATGGGCTGGACTTTAATGTGCAAGACCACCCCATGTCTTAGTGAGAAAACTGGATAAATGAAACAACAGTTCAGCTCTTACATAAGTGTCTGAACTTTATTACTATCACAATGGTTGTTGACATATACACGCTGCGTTTGACCTCAAGACACAGCAGGAAAAGAAGCTGCAGACTTAGTATGAAAGCCTCTAAAGCCCGGTGCACATGTGAGTTTTGGTTTTCCCTAGTCGAGGATATCATTGTTGTTTTGGGACTGAACTGAACTCCTTCTTGTAAAGTGTGGACCTGCACAACACTGCTGCCGAAAAGAAACCGAATCTATCTCTAATAAAGAAATAAATAAACTATGAAATCTAATAAATCAAAAGAACAGATCATCCAAGAAAAAAAATGGTCTGATGAGTCTCCATTTCAGCTCCACATTCAGATGCTAGGCTCAGAATCTGCTGGAAACATCATGAAAGCATGGATCCATCTTGACCCCTCAGTACCAACATGGCATGGTTTAACCAGCACAGCCTACCTGAGTATTGTTGTTGAACATGTCCATCCCTTTATGAGCACAGTGGAGCATCTTCTGATGGCTACTTCCAGCAGGATAATGCATGGAAGGATGGACGGACGGACAGACAAGTGGCTTGTAAACTTTTCATTGCGATGAAAAGGAATTGAGTGAAATCATGTTGGTTAGTAAATCGCTCTCCTTCAGTTGGTTACGGTCTTTCTCTGATAGCTTCACTAGCAGAGTTAACTCACGGGGAGATAAAGGCAATATGCGTACTTGTCCGTACTTGTGTTCTTGTGTACTTTTGAAATATTATGAGTTGAGGTCCAAGTACTTTTCCAATACAAACCCATTAATTCAAGTACGCTCCAGATTCCTGGATGTGTACTAGCTCCGCCCATTCTCTCGAGGATGCATCAATGGTGACTTATGTGGACTTCTGGAAGCCCACTATCCCAGAATGCACTGCGGCATAACATTGATTGGGTTCGAAAGATGGCAGAGATATAACAATATATTTTATATAATGATTTAAATTGTACATTTTCTACTGTTTGTATCTTTTGTACCAGTGTTTGTATCAGTGGCTCAGCTGGTAGAGCAGGTCGTCCAATAACCAGAAGGTTGGCGAGAAGCTGCTTTTTTGGAAAAAGCTCCCACAGAACTGCAGGTTAGCTGAAACTCTGGCTTCTTTTAAATCGCTGCATTTGATTATTCTTTTATTTTTCTATTGTTTCTTTTAACTTCGCTTTTATGTGGTATTTTTGTTAAAACTTGTTTGTTTTTTTTTTCCATATTTATACGTTTGCACATGGTGGCACTTTGAATGACATTTGTCTGAAAAAAAAGTTTGATTTGATTTGCGGTTCACATCCATCTCTTATTAAAAATGTATGAAGCATCGTGAAAAGAATTTGGCAGGAATGGAAACAGATTCCTCTAAAAAAAATTAAGTATCAGTATCGTCAGATCCCAGAACATTTACAGGAAGTTTTACAGAAAGTATAGGACACATGGACTCAGAAATACCTTTCAAAATCTACTCAGTCCGCAGCTGCATCCTTAAATGTAACCTGAAACTGAATTACACAAAATGCACGATAACTTCGTTTAACCAGTCTATTAAATGAAGGCTTTATCTGATTAAGAAATTACAGATTTATGTTATTTATTTAATCTTAATTTATTTTTCATATTTTTGCATTTACAAAAACGTTCCAACTTTTCTGGAAAGGGGGGCGGGTTTAAAAATGTCACATTTTATTTAATCCTTTCCGTGTGTGTGAGGAAGAGCATCTCCAGTTCTGTCTTGAAGCGCTGGAACGGATCGGATTAAATGCATCATAATTTCTGCATAAATTTGTCTACAATATTTTCATCGCCTCACCTGACGTCAAACTGGAATTCCTGTTTTGTATTCTTCATATGACTGTAATGTGTAAACTTCGTGGATGGGGGATGGGGGAATTATTTTCATACCTAGTTTAATCATGTAAAACATAAATGAAAAATGCCATTCTTGAGTTCAAATAAGAAGCAATAAACTGGAAGAGGAACAAAAAGTAAAATGAGAAACATGCGAACATGGAAGGAGTCCAATCACGGTTTTTTTTTTGGCCATTCTTGTCTAAAAATTCAGGAAAACTTCCAACTTCTCAGCACTGAAAAAGACAAAGTGTTACGTCACGTTTCTGCACGTTCATGTGCCAGTCTTACCCGTTTCCTGCTGATAGACGAGACTTAGGTATGTCTTCATGAACCGAAAGAGGAGGAAACGAGACATAATTTATTACGGTACATTAATTACCTGAATCAAATGACTGAATTCCCTCATGTGCATGTCATTCAGCTCTGCAGAGGCCCGGTAACGAGACATTCATCTGATTCAGGTGTGTTGGACAATGTCATGAGGATCCTGGACTCCATTGTCTGCCCTTGTGTTTCTTTTTCCTTTTCCCTCTTGTGTTTGTGTGTGTGTGGGCGTGGCTCTCCCTCTGCTCCGACAGGTTTCATGGCGCAGCTGCAGATCATCAGTTCATCACTCCAGCAGTATATCTACTCCAGTCCTTCCCTCATTTGACACCAGATTGTTACCGAACTACTCGTGGTATTCTGTCCTCTAGCCTCTCTACAGAAAGGCTTCAGCAGCAAAGTAACATTCTGGATCTGGTTATTACTCTTCACCCTCTACCACACCTACATCCACATAATCCATCTGCCCGCCTGCCTGCCTTACCCACCACTCCACCAGTTTCCCCGGACTCAACTCGCATTTCAGTAAGCATCTGTTCTTGTTCACATTCAGCATTTCACATTGCTCTTTGGGTCCGCCAACATACCTCTGTGATGGAACAATCTGGCCAACATGGACCCTGCAGATCAGAACCTGGAACCCAGATCAAAGGACCTTTTTAATGCAGTCGCCAGCCAAGGTAATTTGCTTGGACAACAATCACAGATGTTACAAACCCTTAGACAGAATCAACAGGAAATGCAGAATAAAATGATTGATTTAACTGACAGGATGTCAGCTCTGGTTAATGTCTGTTCTCAGCCCTCTGTTTCCACAGCTCAAGCCCCTCCTGTAGCTGCATCTGAGTCACCTGTTCCTCCTTCCAGCCGAGAGGGCCATGTTCCAGATCCGAAGCCTCATTCAGGGGAATTGGGCAAATGTAGAGGGTTTTTTTTGTTAGTGTTCTTTGGTTTTTGAACAGAAACCATTAACCTTCTCTTCAGACTGAGCTAAAATTTCTTATATTCTTTAAAATGAAAGCTCTCTTACATGGGCAGAAGCAGTTTTAGAAAGCTGCCCTATTGGAACTTTTTCTTTAACCAGATTTCTGGATGAGATGAAGGTTTTTGACAATCCTGTGCGAGGTCGAGATGCAGTCAAGACTTCTCTCTCATCGTCAGGGAGGTTCAAGTGTAGCTGAGTTCTGGACTTTAGCTGCAGATTCAGGTTGGAACAATGAGGCCTTACAGGACCATTTTCTTAACAGTTTGAATGATCCCATTAAGGATGACTGAGCTACCCGTGATCCCCCTGCCTCTCTGGATGATTTGATTTCTCTTGCCAAAACTGTGGATAACAGACTGAGAGAGAGAGGCGTAGAGAAAAGACAACCACTTACTCATTCATTCAGTTAACTAAGCCTGACACTACTGATGTTTCTCCCCTATTACAGACCCCACCACTTGTTCCTACAACAACTGATGAGCCCATGCAATTGGGAAGAGCTCACCTAACCCAAGCTGAACGTGTAAAGAGATGGCAGTCTGGTGAGTGTGTGTTTTTTTTACTGTGGCCAACTGGGCCAGATTAGTCTATTTTGCCCAAAAGGTCAGGCTCGCCAGTAAACTTGGGGGTTCTGGCGAGCCAAGAAGTTTCATGCTCCAGTCCCCCTACCAAGACTCAGATTAAAGCTACGGTTATGCACAATGAACAAAGTCTGTCCATTCTCGCCCTTATTGATTCAGGTGCTGAGGCCAACTTTATGGACATGAAGATGGCTCAGAGAGCTGGGATCCCATCCTATTTCTGATAATGCTTTGGCTGGAATGTAGATAACCCGGGTTACTCATTCCACTGTACCAGTTAAGCTACACCTGTCTGGGAACCATTTTGAGATGATTGAGCTTAATCTGATCTCTTCTCCTAAGTCTCCCTTGATTCTTGGGTATCCTTGGTTATCTTTGCACAGTCCTCACATCAATTGGGAAACAGCTTCTGTATGTTGCTGGAGTGCTAAATGTCATCTCAACTGCCTTTAGATCTGCTACCCTGATACCAAACATGAAAACTAAGGACACTGTTAAACCAGACCTGACTCCTGGTCCTCCATACTATCATGATCTGGCTGATGTATTCAGCAAGTATAAAGCCCTTTCGCTTCCACCCCATTGCCCTTATAACTGCACCATTGATCTTCTTCCAGGGGCCCCTCTACCTAGCAGTCGTTTGTATAATCTCTTACAACAGGAAAAGCTTGCCATGGAAAACTATATAAATGAGTCATTAAATTCAGGTATAATATGTCCGTCTTCCTCCCCATTAGGAGCAGGGTTCTTCTTTGTGAGTAAAAAGGACAAGACCCCTTCGTTCTTGCATAGATTTCCGTGGTCTAAATAAGATCACTGTGCGCAATAAGTATCCATTACCTCTAATAGATTCTGCTTTTAATGCGCTCCAGGGTTCCACTATCTTCACCAAGTTAGACTTAAGAAATACCTATCATTTGGTCCTTATCAAGGCAGGAGACGAGTGGAAAACTGCTTTTAACACACCCACTTTGAATATTCTGTGATACCTTTCGGCCTGACCAATGGTCCTGCAGTTTCCCAAGCTCTTGTTAATGATGTCCTACGGGATTTTCTCAATCGTTTTGCATTTGTGTACCTGGATGACATCCTGATTTTCTCAAAGAACCTCACTGGACATGTTAGCCATGTCCGCCAGGTTCTCCAACGGTTGTTGAACAGACTTTTTGTAAAGGTTAAGTGCGTGTTTCATGCTGTGTCCGTGACCTTCTGTTACCTGGGCTATGTCTTTGCAAGCGGGCAGGTGAAGACAGATCCTGAAAAGGGGAAAGGGATGGTTGACTGGCCTAGACCAACCTCTGTAAAACAACTGCAGCGTTTCATTGGCTTTGCCAATTTCTACAGGCGGTATATAAAGAACTTCAGTCAAGTCGTTGCCCCTCTAACTCGTCTCACCTCTTCCAAGGTTCCATTTGTGTGGTCAAAAGAGACAGATGAAGCTTTTCAAAGATTGAAGACTAGTTTCACCTCAGCTCCTGTGCGTCATCAGACAGTTAATTGTTGAGGTAGATGCTTCTGATGTTGGGGCTACACTTTCCCAAAGGTCACCTCAGACAAGTCAACTTCACCCTTGTGCATTCTTCTCTCGACGCTTGTCACCTGCTGAAAGGAATTATGATGTTGGAGATCGTGAGTTTGTTGGCTGTTAAACTAGCCTTAGAAGAGTGGAGGTACTGCTTAGAAGGAACACAGTTGCCCTATATTGTTCGTACCGATCACAATAATCTGGAATACATTCAGACCGCCAAAAGACTGAACTCTCGGCAGGCTCGTTGGTCTTTAGTTTTTGGCCGTTAGCTTTTATTACTTACAGACAGACCAAGTTCCAAGAACACAAAACCAGATGCTCTTTCACATCAGTTCAGCCCCGAGGACTCACCAGTCATGACACCATAGTTCCCTCTACATGCCTGATTGCTGGTGTGACCTGGGAAGTGGAGGAGACAGTAAGACATGCTCAACGGGACAGCCCTGATCCTGGTAATGGACCCCCTAACCGCTTGTTTGTACCTGATTATGTTCATTCCCAGGTCATTCAATGGGGACACACTTCTCGGTTTGCTTGTCATCCTGGTTCGGCTTGCACCCTCTCCCTTCTCTAGAGACGCTTTTGGTGGCCTTCAATGGACAAGGATGTTCGGGAATATGTAGCTGCTTGCCCCATCTGTGCCAGAGGAAAGGCTTCCACCTAGCCACCTGCCGGTCTCCTCTGCCCGCTTCCCACTCCCAGCAGACCATGGTAGCACATTGCTTTGGATTTTGTAACCGGCTTGCCTGGGTCTAAAGGTAATACCGCTGTCCACACAATTGTTGATTGTTTTTCTAAAGCAGTCCATTATGTAGCTTTACCCAAACTTCCCAGCGCTTTGGAAACTGCTGAACTAGTTACCCAACATGTCTTCAGGCTCCACGGGATCCCTGTGGATATTGTTTCTGATCGTGGTCCACAATTTATCTCTCAGGTGGGGAAAGCCTTTTGTCAAGCCCTTGGTGCAACGGTCAGTTTGAGTTCTGGTTTCATCCTCAGAATAACGGTCAGGCGAAGCGGGCTAATCAACATTGAGTTGGCTTTACGGTGTGTGGTTACAGCCAACCCTTCTTCCTGGAGTGACTTTTGCGTGGGATTGACTATGCCCACAACTCTCTCACACCATCTGCTACAGGACTCTCTCCGTTTGAGGTATCTCTGGGCTACCAACCTTCTTTGTTTCCTTTACAGGAAGGAGAGATTGATGTGCATTCTGTTCAACATCTCCTTCATCGCTGCCAGAGGATGTGGCTTGAGACTAAGGCTGCCTTGCTTATGTGGCAGGACGTAGGAGGGCCTAGGCGGGGATTGAACCTACAACCTCCCAGGTGAGAGTCATGCGCGCTGACCAGTCAGCCAAAAGGATATCCCTGTGGCCAAGTAGCCAGGGAAAATGATAAATCAGAGGCATAGTGACAGGACCCACACTGTCACACTTAGGACCTCTGAACGGAATCGACACCTGGTTGATCACAGGCGTGTTCCAGCACCTACGTACATTGTGGGTCAGAAGGTTTGGTTGTCTGCGAAGCACATTACATTAAGGGTCGATTCAAGGAAACTGTCACCAAGATATCTTGGACCTTTTGAGGTTGTCAAGGTTCTCAACCAGTCTGTCATGAAACTCAGACTGCCGCCTTCGATGAAGGTCCATCCGGCTTTTCATGTTTCATAGTTGAAGCCTGTTACGGACAGTGACCTGGTCCCTCCATCCAGACCCCCTCCGCCCCCCCCGCATTACCACCAGGCATTAACTGTTCGCCGTCTGCTGGATGTCTGCTGTAGGGTGCATGGTTATCAGTACCTTGTGGACTGGGAGGGGTATGGGCCTGAGGAGCAGTCGTAGGTCCCTCGCTCCTTCATTTTAGATCCTGACCTTGTTCGGGACTTTCATCAGGCCCATTCTGGATGGCCTGGTGGGTCGCCTGGTGGCTCCCCTTAAAGGGGGGGGGCACGGCTCTGACAGGTTTCATGGTGCAGCTACAGATCATCAATTCATCACTCCAGCAGTATATCTACTCCAGTCCTTCCCTCATTTGATGCCAGATTGTTACCAAACTACTCGTGCTATTCTGGTCTTGCATTTCTAGTAGTTCTTGTTTTGTCTTGTCAAGTTTGTAGTGCTCACCAATCCTCTATCCCCTGTACAGAAAGCCTTCAGCAGCAAATTAACATTCTGGATCTGGCTATTACTCTTAACCCTCTGCCACGCTCTCTTACCCACCTCTTCACAAGTTTCCCTGGACTCAAATCGCATTTCAATAAACATCTGTTCTTGTTCACATTCAGCATTTCTGACTGCTCTTTGGGTTCGCCAACTTACTTTTGTGACAGAGAAGGGATGCATCTAAAGGTTGCAGGGTAGTAGCTCTTCAGGACTGGACTTGGACACCCCTGCTCTAGAGGAACTCAAAGACCTCTGGTTTCGTTTAAAACATGATCAGAGTAATTATTTCTAGCTGTAACTGATATTTTGGCAACGTCATGGTAACGTATCTCCAGGCTCTTTTCTGTTGGGCAGCATTCACAAGGTGGTAATAGAAACCAACGAATAGTGCGACGTTTGAGTAGGAAGGGAAGTGAAAAGTGTGGAAGCTGGAAAATGTTGAGCAGGATACACTGAATGTGGGATCTCTTCCACAAAGGTCCACATTGTACTGCCATTCATCTCTTTGTTTTTTATGAGTTTGTGGCCAAATCAGCACGCAGAAACATAATAATTTCACACACTGAACTTATACTGAAGTGGCATACGTGTGGAACAGTGAAAGAGGAATTTAGTAATTGTGCAATTTTGGAGCTACATGACTATTTTACCCTCAGCCATGAGGTCAGGTTCTCATATGTAAAAGTTTAGTGTCCAGGCTCCCATCCCATCATTCCTTGTAAATACATTTTCCCAGTATGATGATGAAGTGACGAGAGCTACTCAGCAGTCCAGGATCTCCTTTGTTCTACATCATGGTTCATGATGTTCCAAATGTATTCAGATGGTGAAAGTTCTGGACTCCAGACAGGCCAGTCCAACACCTGGACTCTTCTTCTAGGAAGCAATGCCGCTGTAATAGATGCAGTATGCAGCTTAGTTTTGTCTCATCTTTCCTGAATAAAACAACAAAACAAATGTGGGCCTCATTCACCAATATCTAAAGTTTCACGTGTTTGTAGACCATGAAATTGTATCTTTTCTCTCAGATTTGTGAATGTCAATCTCTCTGAAAGTTGAAAGAACCTATCACCCATCTGTAATTTGCAGGTAAATGCCTGAAAACACTTATAAAGGTCTAGGGGTGAAGACAGATGAGACATGAGGGGAAATAACAAGCAGAATGCCAAAAGAACTCAATGAAAATAAATAAGTGTCAGGTTCCAGGGTCAGGGTGTCTCTTGTTTGTTTTTATTATTTTGTGCACTTCTGGGTGCTTTAGTTCTGTGTTTCTAATTCTCCTCTCCTTCCAGGTGTCTCGTTACCCCCTCCCTCGTGTGTCATGTCCTCCTCCCAGCCACCTGATTACCCTCATGTGTTTCACCTGCGTCTCCCCCTCGTGTGTGTGTGTGTGTGTGTGTGTGTGTGTGTGTGTGTGTGTGTGTGTGTGTGTGTGTGTGTGTGTGTGTGTGTATGTATAAGGTGTCTAGCTGCCTTCACTCTCTGCCAGATCATTTTTTGTTTCTCCTAGCGTTCCAGCCTTGATTCCTAGTTTTGTTCTTCCACCGTTCTAGTGTTTTGACCCGTTTCTGTGAATTTTGACGACGTCTTCGCCTGCCGATTTTGATACCTGAGTTATTTGTGACCAGCTTCTGTTTTTTGACCACGATTCCTGCAAGCAGATTCTGTACCTCTGCTATTAAAAGACTGTTCTGAGAACTCCTCTGTCCAGCGTGTGTCCACCTCCTAACCCAGACCTGACAATAAGTATGATAAAGATGCAAATTTTTTTATTTATTATTATTATTGCACTTCTTGCCCTACTATATTACATCATGCTTTATTATATCACACCATACTGTATTGTATATGCTGTAATACATTATACTCTATTGTAATGATAGGCAGATACATCGGCCGGCTGATATTTGCGTGTTTAACTAGTATCGGCATTGGCCGATTCGCTGGTGCATTTGCCGATATCTTTTTCTTGGCATGATTTACAAACGGGCATCTGCAGGCAGCTCTGTGTTGTTGGAGACGCTGCAGTCCGCTTCCAGAGCATGCCCCCTCTCCCCAGCAGAGTAGAGGGAAGCCTTCAGCATCAGCTTCAACATCTGCCTCACTGATTCCAACAGGTTGATTCCCACTTTAATTTTTTTTTTTTTAAACAAATTATTTTACAAAAAGAAAAACTGTCCAGGGGCCATTTTGTCCTGTTTTAATTTTATTTAAATGTTGAGCTTTAACATACAAAGATTGAGCTGTTACATGCTAACATGTTACATTACTTGTTCTAAATTTTGTTTTAAGTTAAATGTTTCTTTTTTAACAATGAGACTCGTAACATTTATCATTGTCATTTTTATAATGGAAATTAAGGAAGCAAATATTGGCTCCAGAAAATCAGCATCAGCTATCAGCATATGCTGAGTCTGATTTAAAAAAAAAAAAGTTAAATAAAAAATCGGCATCAACCCTAAAATAATCCATATCGGTCGATCTCTACTCTATTGTTGTTCAGTATATTTTGCAATACATTCTACATTATACTACTGCACTATATAATACTGTGTATTACTTTTATGTTTCTTTATATTTTGTTTACTGTTTACACTTTTTATCTTTACTTTGTGTGTATTGTACTAATGCCCTAATTGCACGGCTGTATTTTGTAAATTGATTTCTATAACTCCATTCAATTGAATAAGCATGAATGCCAGCACCTTTGTTAGGAAGTTTTATGGAGAAGCTGCATTCAGCTTCTATGCTCCACATGTCTGGAACAAACTCCCAGAAAGTCTCAGATCAGCAGAAACA
>JBBBVU010057670.1:0-11571 GCA_037177055.1 Atherinosoma microstoma | reverse complement strand
ATCTATCTATCTATCTATCTATCTATCTATCTATCTATCTATCTATCTATCTATCTATCTATCTATCTATATAAATAATCCTGGAGCTGGGCTCCACCCCCTAACTCAGGTGCTTAGTTAAATAAATAAATAATTTAATTAAACCTGGCAGTAGCACCACGGACCACAGATGATTTTCGCATACACAGCCTGCATTCCTCTCTCATAAGTATTGAGAAGCTCAACAAATCAGAACGAAATATCGCCCTCTGCTGGCCCCGCCTTCTTTAACACAGGTACTACCAGAGCAACGGAAATTACCATAAGGCTGAAATCCTGCGGGACTCAGCACCTCATCAAGACGTTCTCAAGTAAATCAGTGCTTTCCATGAAGAACTACCGTCCCTTTCAGTTCTAACTTTCACTAAAGGAACTTTCACTAAACTTAGCACTAAATGAAATGATCCTATCTGTTATGAAAAATAATCTGCTAGCTACATCAATTCTCTAGTAGCAGGACAATTTCAAACAGCAGCTGATCGATCAGAGTGATCAGCTGATAACACATGAGTTACCTTGCACTGATCTGTAAAGTCAAATAAGAATTTCAATGGAGAAAAAACTCCACCGACTTGTTTTAGCTATTCTATGAAGTCTAAAGGCGGCTGCAGCACAAAGTGTGATCTGCGCTGCTGGGACTTCTCAATACTTGTTTTAGCCTCATGTTAAATAATGCAGATTATCATGATGACAGGCAAGTTTAAATATGATTTCAAATTCTACAATTGATTAATAGAAAACAAATGAAATTGCAAAATGTTTTGTAATTACACATTTTAGATGAAAATATTAAAGAGGAATTCCATATTGAAATATTAATTCATTATTAAATACTGTGATGTGTAAATGTATTTTAAAATGCTATTTCTAAAAGGAGAAATAAATAACACAATTTATAAATTCAGTTACAAATACCTTTCTATTCCATACATTTACAAAGATAATTCCCTTGCATGTCCATTGTCTTTCCCCCTGCATTTATAAATCCAGTCTGCAATTGAATTTCCTTCATGGTTTACCTTCTCTAGGTGGAGAGGCTGAAAGCTCTGATGAGGCTCAGAAACTTTTTTCTCCATCCATTGCTCTTGTCATCAATGCCAATTTAAAATGTGTCCCTTTAGTAAATTCTCATTTTTACTTGATAAATTCCACATGTTCATGGCCATGTTAGATTACTATATGTGTGTTTTGCCTGTTAACTCGGTCTGTATTTTTCTGTTAAGAATAAAGCCAATACAGTTTTTTTGTAATAATTCACGTCATTTTTCCTACTGCGCCGCAACACCAAATTTTAGGGCTCCCCCACCTGTCAAATCCCACTTTAACCACTGTGTATATGTAAAATGAAAATTAATTAAAATCATTTAAATGTATTTTTATTTCCACAGATATCGCATATAAATCTCAGAATCTGGTTAGTATAAACACAGATGCAATATTTACTGTAATGTATATCATCACAGTACCAACATTGCAGGCATTGGTAGCTGTAAAAAGTCATAATAACATAAGAAAATTACACAAGTCAGTGGGATTTTCATTTTTATGTTAAACATATAAGTAGTAATTAACATTCATCAGAGTCCCAATTGTATTTGTGAGCGAGTGAATTGGTAAATGAGATGAATTAACTTCTGAAACTTTGTAGAAACATGTTTGTTCAGTCTGTTTCGTTTGTATCAGTTAACAGAGCAGATGTGCCACATCCAATATGGTGGATACGCTGACATATTGCTGCAATAGGCAAACCCTCTCAATGCGGCGTCTACATATATATATACCTGTGCTTACCACTACCTTGATCTCTTTTTTGCTCTTCCTGTTTTTCATCTTTTTGGCACAGCCAGACAAAACTTCTCTTCATTTTGGTAGACCTACTCTCACTTGTTTGAACTCATAAGAAGCTGTAATGGCAAAATGATCCCCCATAACATCCTTAAAAAAATTCCTGGATTCAGACCGTGATCCGGACCCCTGTACATAACTCACCTCTCCTCTGAAGCAGTGATTATGACAATTATTGCATACATGTAGGTTGTCAACACATTTAGTGACAAAACTGTCATCCCAAAAGACTGTCTTGGCATCAAAAGTAATTCCAACTACTCATATGATTCACCATATACTACTGACTAAACCATCAGGACTAAAAACAACCCAAAGCCATTGAACTGATGCAACACTTTCTTAATACAACATGACATGTTGAAAATGTTTGTGTTCTGGCCACAACAATCATCATTGATCCTTGTTTCTAGACAAAAGCTTTGGGGAATTAAACATCTGTGCAAGATGCTGTTGCCAGGGTAACTGCTGAATGTGCTGGGAGTATGAGAACAGAGAGGTAGGTGCCTTCAACATAACTAGACTAAATTCTTATATATTGTTGTCCTTCAAATATCTTTGTAATGGGATACTCTAAGAATTAATCATATCAATTTTATCAGAGAAAACGTCTGGGTATGCAGCTGCAGCAGAGGACCATGACAACATGATCTTCTGGACAGTTGAGTTGATTTGTATTAGCCTCTAATCACTATCAGCATTCATTTTTAATGCATTCCTAAAGTTGATTGTCTCTTTATTGTTGTAGGCACAACCTATGAAAGGCTGGAGAGACTGTGTGCCATAAAATGAGCTGACTGAAGCTAAATATAATCAAAAATAAGCTTTTTAAGAAAAGGATAAAAAATCAATTAGACTTTACAAAGTTGCACAAGCATTTGTCTCAGATTTGATCTTAAAACAACTTAATGAATGCAGTAACACAATCACATTCCCAGTTGCAAAAGAACCTTTTCTCTTCAACTTTTTCCATTTAAAAACACTGAGTTTGACACTTCAACACTGATTTAAATGATGTTTGGTTAATTTCACAACACTCTCTCGGTCAGGGATGTAAAACTCCGGTCTTCAAGGGCCACTGTCCTGCAGGTTTTCGTTTTTTCCCTGCTGCAACACCAGATTCAAACCAAATGGCTCCAACAACTTATTGTCAAATTCTGAACAAAGATCCTCTAATTTCAGTCAGGTGTGTTGAAGCAGGGAAACATCTAAACCCTGATGGACAGCGGGCCTCAAGGGTTTGACTATGCTCTAGCTAATATCGGAATCACAAATAGTCAGACAACTAAACAAACAGAACTGTTTCACTTGCTTAGCCCAGTGGTTCTCAATCTGGAGGTCGGGACCCCCATGGGGGTCGCCAGATAATGTATATAATTCTTTTTTTTTAAAAAGCCTACATTTAACAAATATATTTGGGATTTTTATCAGGGCTGTCCAAATTAAACCATTAATATAATTGTGAAAACCACATATGTTATCATGGCTCAAAAAGTTTGAGAACCACAGGCTGAGCCAATGACTTTGTTTTCTTGTACTTTTCCAATATTTTATGGTTCATGTTAACAGTGAGACTTGCCTATTAAGATAGACAGTCCTAAAATTGCTCCTGACATCCTGCGCTCTACATGTTAGGAGCAACCAACTGATCCTGTCGGTTATCAAGGTAAAATACATAATTGTGCATTTTAGAAGCATGCGTCATCAAGCTGCTACTTTGATCGTTGAGGACTTTACCCATTTTCATTTCAACTTAAGTATTAATTCTTCAGTGACTTAAGTGGTTTACAAATTGGATTTGTAAAATGTAAAAAATTCACCTGCATTTATTAAAGAGCTGCATTATGAATCATACTTAAACATTTGATTAATCAACTTAGTTTCCATGAATAGTTCGGTTATCAAAGTACCAACTTGTCAATTTTTTTAATTCAGGTTGGTCAGCCGTTGTGTCTCTCGGTGGATGCAAAAAAAGTGACTTGAATGTAGTTATGAGTATTGCATTTTTGAGGAAGTACTGGAACATCTACTTCATTGAAGAAAAATTGTACACAAGGTAGAAAAAAAATTACATTTTTATTGGTTCTATAATTGCTGATCACTAACAGATTTCTCTCTCTTTCATTTTTCTAGGCTTTGAATGTGGAAGTGCAAAATGTCATTTACTAAAACACTAGATCAAAGTGCTCTTAACATGATAGTGACTTCATGTAATTTTACAATACAATAAATAATACATGACAAAATAGGCAGTTCTGTACAGTTATAAGTTAAACAGGCTTGTTTTAACAAAAATATCTGACTGAAAAGAGTGCAGTACCGGTGGCTGCAAAAAATCCCTCACCGTGTTGTGACGTCAATGGGAGAACAACTCAAGGTCGACAGTGTGTCCTACAGCATGGAGGCGGTTGAAAACATCAATGATGGTTCTTGCACATCTAGTCTGGAACTGGTTTGTGTTGTGGAATTATCAGCTAGTTCCCGTTCAGAGGAGTGTGGTGATGCAGAAGAATATTGAGGCATCACACCTTACAGGTTTGACCCGTACAGAGCGGATTTTGTGCAGAAGTGACTCATACTCTGAGTCGGAGAGTGATGGCGGAGAGGCTAACATAGCTAACACACGGCAGGGGAACAAGCATTTGTTATCGATGTCTCATCAAATTACTTGTTTGTTTTTTTTTTTTATTTTTGTAGGTGCCAGAATAATATTCTATTCTATTCTACAGTCATTTAGCAGACTTTTTTTTATCCAAAGCGACCTACAATTGAGCACACCAGCACTGGATGCAAGGAGGGTAAAGTGGGTAAAGGGTAAAGTACACAACAGCAGTTGACTGGGAGTAGCAGGATTCGAATCGCCAACCTTCCGGTCATTGGATGACCTGCTCTAAAACCATCTAAACCCCTGCTGCCCATGATAAAATAATAAAACATGGCAAAAAATGGCAAACTCTTGTTATCATCTCTTCAAGGCATGACCATTATGTTCAGAGACACTGATGTCTATGCACATACTATGAATGTCCTTATTTCTTTTTAAACATGGAATTTTCTTAAAACATTTGAGTTGATGTCATATACATTCCAAGATCGAGTTATATTTGCATGCTTCTTGTGCCCTGGACGTGAACTGATATCAATCGGAGTCGGGATCACCAACTCGGGACCACTTGGGCCAATGTCCTGCAGGTTTCCGATGTTTCCCTGCTGCAACACACCTAAAACAAATAAAATAGTTTTCCAACAGCTTGTTGTCAAGTTCTGCAGAAGCCTTCTAATGAACCATCAAATTGAGAAACATCTAAAATCTGCAGGACACTGGCCCAAGAGGTCTGGAGGTGGTTGATCCCTGAATTAATGAGTACTTTGCTTATATAAACAACCATGTTAAAGTTTAGGAGACGGTCTTGTATGTTTCAAAATGTTTCTTTTCAAACAAATGTATATGGTACTTTCAAATTGCATAAGAGTAGGAAAAATGTAAATAGCACAGTAAAAGTCTTTAAACTTTAAGTGTTGACAGGGTGTGTTAATTAGTTTTCTGAGGCCTGCGATAATTAATGAAGTTAACCTAAGTATTAAAGCAAATGATCCTGTGATAAAAGCAATAGCTAAATGTGATCCATTTTCCTCTTCTTTTGAACATAAACAATACTATAAGGAATATTTTGAAGTTGTGGAAGTTGCTCAGTATGAAAATCATGGTTTGCAATCCATTGGGAACATCTTGCAAGAAACAAACAGTGCAGTCTGCTGGATTTTTGGTAACTGGCCCCCCTGGTAGCAGCACAGCCCTTTCTTAAATCTATTTAGCATTGTTGTGCAAAGTTGATTATGTCAAAGCATATGGCTATCATAAAATATTTGAGCCACTGTTGTGTGATACTGTTGTAACTGAAGGGCAGAAAGGACTTTTTCCCCCACAGCTTGGGTCTTTCTGTAAGGAGGCAGTTCAGGGCTAGCTAGATTTATTTAAAGTTTCTCAGGAAAATATTTTCATAGATTTTGTACAGCTCAAATTTCAGAGATCCAGCATCTGGAGGTGAAATCAGTAGCCATTGAGTGCAGAACCAATGAGGTCCATCAGCAATACATCAAAACCTGTGAGGAAAAAGGGTTAAGCTGCTTTACAGGTTGTGTTTTAACTAAGAGCCTATCTCACTTTAATATGACAAGTGTGTACCCACCTCATATTGTCCACAATCTATTTGAAAGTATAGTTCCTGTAGAACTGGCAAAGTTCATTGCAATCCTTATAGCTAAGAAGTTATTTACTCTAAAAAATCTTGCTAATCTCATACATTCTTGTCCTTACAGAGGTGGGAATAAAACCAATTGACCTCATTGGTTGGCCAAAATCCTGCAATAGAAATACACCACCGGTGGCAATGCACACAAAAATTGGTGTCTTCTTCGATTACTTTCTTTGTGAAAACTTGTACCCATTTAATGACCATGCTTTGGCAAATGATTTTGGATTTAAAAGATATTTCAGAATTGGTTGTGGAAAATGTTTGTACTTTAGAATCTAATGCATATCCGGAGTTTAAAATATCAGATCACCATAAATACTCCCGGGCAGTTTTTCCTGATCAAAAGTTGTTGCCTAAACATCTTTATTTTATTTATTTTGGTAAAAGATGGTAATGCTTCTTAAAAGCTCTCTATGTCTACTTAAATGAAAAACCATATGACCTGATTAGAGAAATGTTTGGTAAATTGATAGCTGATTTATTTATTTTTTGCAAGGAAAGATAAGGTGGAGTTATTTAAGTGTGCTGTATCATATGCTGTATGTAATTAAAGTTGTTTCTTCTCATTTTGAGGATGTTGATCTTGGTGCAAGCAGATAAATGGAGCTAATGACTTTGGGGGTCTACACTGAGACATGAAGGAGCAGACTGAAGATCTACCTGAGGATGTTGGTGTCATCATAGAAGAATCCACTGTGCTGCAAGCACAGGGTGTGCCCTCCTGCTTGGATTGATCTGCAGACTAAACCCGAGCTATCCAAAGCACCTGAAATACACATTTGAATTTCTTCAGAAAGTGATGATGGAGTTGAATGGGAGAAAGTTATCCACAAAGGTGCACAAAGGTGTAAAAACAAACTTTTGAGAAAAACAGCCTCCATTGAACTACAGGAGGACACTGAACTGGTTTCAAGGTCCTCTGAGCCTCGTCTTCATGTTTGTTTTTCATAATCTATTCTAAGGTAAATTATCACATGAACATCTGTGAGGCCTTCCACTTTGCTGCTCTCATTGTTCCTCTTGAACTTGTACTGTTACCCAGCTGAATTGGAAAAGACTGCACCTAACTTTGGACTTCAGTCTAAGTTTAGGAGAAAAATATTCAGTTTTTGATAAATATGGACAAAAATATGCCAACTGAAGTAATCTGTAGCTGCTATTTCATGGGCTGTACTGTGAACTTATGTCATTGTAGCCTGAGCAAGTCTACATCGCTTTAGTCTGAGTGTTGAAAATGTTGGGTTCACAACGCTTCCTTCTATCATATGAGTCTGAGAAGATGTTCAGTATTTTATTTGTCAATGTATTGATATGGAAGCAGTTCCAAACTAATTGTATTATCTGTGGAAGCAGACCAGGGTTTGTTTAAAATGGTTCAAGCAGTGTCAGTGTGAATGTGCCCTTACTATAGGCTGGGGTAGCAGGCTCTGAAATCCAGGGACATAAACATCAGTGAAAACAGGTTTAGTATTCATGACAGTTGAAGGATGGATGTGCACTGGGAAAACTGACAAACTGGCACTGAGAAGAGGAGATATTGCTGCTTAAATACAGCAACACAGGTGAATCGGATCAGCAATCGGGGCTGAGCCACATGCCTTCAAAGGCGGGTCACAAAATCTCATTTAAGTCCAAGACCGTGACAACAGCTCTAGTGGTCCCTGTGTGAACAGTTTCCCCTGTCAGATCATTTGTTTTTCAGCAATTAAAAGATTAATTTAATGATGCATAAATAAAATGATTAATTAAATTATAAATGCTGGTGCATGGTTCTGTGAAGAGAGTGACTGTAAGTAAGTAAATAAAATTTATTTATATAGCACTTTTCACAGAGAAATCTCACAAAGTGCTTCACAAAAAATTAAAAGATGTAAAAAGATCACACATCCAAAAGAAATACAACAATAGACAACAGACATAGAGAAAGAAAAAATATATAATTGAAATAGTAAAACAGGATAAACAAAGTAAAACATTCCATTAAAATGCTGCATCAGGCTGGTTCAAATGCCTGCCTAAACAGGTATGTTTTTAATTACTTTTTAAAAATTAAGTCACAAGGAAGTGTGTTCCATAATTTTGGGGCAATAACCTGAAATGCTCTGTCTCCCTTAGTTTTTAATCTGCTACGCGGGACACAAAGCAGTCTACTTTCAGCAGATCGGAGAGACCTTGCCGGATGATAGAGACAGAGGAGATCAGCTAAATATGGGGGTGCCTGACCGTTGAGGGCGTTGTGAGGGTGAGGATTTTGTAATGGATCCTGTAATTTATGGGAAGCCAGTGCAGCGATGCTAAGATAGGGGTGATGTGAGAGAATTTATAAGATCTGGACAGAAGTCTGGCAGCAGCGTTCTGGATTAACTGAAAGCGATGTAATGACGCTTTACTGAGACAGGTGAAGAGGGAATTGCAATAATTTAGTCGTGAAGAGATGAAGTCATGAATGACCATTTCCAGTTCTGAATGAGATATGATTGACCGGAGTCTGGCAATATTTGTAAGATGAAAGAAGCAGGACCAGGTCATATTTCTGATGTGTTCATCAAATACCATAGTTCTATCAAAAATAACACCAAGATTTCTACAGGTAGTACGCACAATAGCAGAAAGGGTCCCTAAGCAGGTAAGAACTTTACAGGACAAATGTTCAGGGACAAACAATTAAGATGTCCGTTTTTGATGCATTCAACTGCAAATAACTACCGTCCATCCAATCCAGACTGTAGTGCTGAAGTGAGCTGAGGGAAGAAAGTTTGATGCGATTGTAAATAACTACAGATATTGTCTTGCTTGTCTGGCCATGAGAAGAATATTTCTGGATATTCATGTAGCAGCCATATACTAAAGATGAATGCTACATGAGAATCCAGAGACCTGCAATACAGGGAGGAGACGACATGAACCGCAAGTCTTTCTACTCTGTTCTTCTTCAGGGCACTGTTAATTAGCGTGGCAGCTTCATCAATATCTTTGCGGGACCACCAGGCAGAGTGCATGATGCCAGAATCCTGAGGGCCTCCACCTTTAACTGTGAGTGGGAAGAGAACATGAGGGAGTACAAATTACTGGGGGGACAGTGCCTACATTGACCAGGCCTTTCCTTTCATCATGACACCTAAATGTGATGATGGTGCTCTCACTGAACAAGACCTCCACAGAAATGCTCAAATCAGCCGTGGGAGGGTCATCGTTGAACAAGCCTTTGGAAGAATGAAGTGCAAATGGAGATACCTTTAAAACACTCACATAGACTGTGCGGTAACAATAATGGCTGCATGTTTCTTGCACAACCTCACTCTCTGTGGTGGAGATGTCTGTCAAGACCCGCAGGGCTGCTCAAGACAGGAAGATGATGATGCATAAAAAAAAGTAGAAAATTAAGGAAATGTCAAATGTGAATTCTGCAAGCAAGTCTTTAAACTTTGTTTTTGAAATGCACAAATACCTCAGGTTCTTTGTAAATACCACATGAAAGTCAGAGACTGAATGAAATGAAACAAGATCAGTAAAAAGTAAACATTTAATGTAAATTATCACAGTAAATATAAAGTGTCTTTGTCAACAGCAATATTTAAGTGTATATAAAATCAATGTTAATGAATGATTGAATGACACAATAGTCATAAGCATTCTTGTAGTGACTGTGGTACAATTTTAATTCTTCATTAACAAGAAAAACAAATAACAATGTAATTAAAAACAAAAAACACAAAATAGAAATCTGACAAAACTGTCAGTCTTTGTGCAAACAAGGATTCAGAAATAACATTGGATATATTAAACACGCTAAATGCTATTTAAAAAAAAACCCAAAACACTCCAAACAAACCACACCGAAACAGATTTTAAAGTTTTTCTATTAATTTAGTCATGCAGGACTCAAGCCCTGCTGAGCAGCCTTCAGCTGGGCCAGAGGCTCCTCATGGTGCGGCTGGCCGGCAGCCTCAGCATGTCCAAGATTTCATCCTCTGTTTTTCATTTGCTCTCGGAAGATGTGCATGGAGACCTTGTTGATGTCACAGGAGAAGAGATGCAGCAGGGAGAGGCACTTGGTGTAACTGGGGAGTCAGGTGAGGAGAGGGTTGGCTCTAATGGGGAAAAGGATATTTTTCTAAGACTACATGCCTCTGGTCTGCATATGTGTGATCCCTCTTGTGAAGACCCCACCACAGGGAATACAAAATCATGTTGCTCCTCCAATAAATCATCCATCTGCTCATAGAACTGGAATCGCTGGGCCCCCTGCCAGTGCTGTTATTATTGTCTTTCACCCTCTTGTAGGCTTCCAGCAGGCTGAACCACTTAGTTTGAATTTTTTGGGGGGAGAAGGTCTCCCCGAGAGTGGCCTGCATTTTCTGGGCTATTTGTTCCCATAGTAGTTTTTTATTTTTCCGGACCATCCTTTATCTATTATTCAAGTCTTTCACGGTCTTTTGTGGCCAAACGACCGTCCTCTTCCAGATACTTTTCCATTGTGTCTATTAGAAACAGTGTTTGTTCCTTGTCAATGTCGTGTTTGTTTGTGCTGGTAGAGACGGGTCCAGTCCACGGTCTTCATAGCCATATGAAACACAGAAACACACACATAAGCACCAAAGTCAGTCTGAAGGTAAATGAAGCATAAAATGTTTAGTGACTTGATATTTATGACAGCACTCTGTAGTAACTCACTGTGATGTTCAATATCCACAATATTGGTGTTAATGGCCAGAGGCCCATTTCAGTTGAAATCTGAACTCTGAGTTGATTAACTCTGTACGTCTCAACTCTGAGTTTTCAGTTTCAGAAAAGGTGGTAAGACTTAGTTTAAGCAACTCTGAGCTCAGTTAACTCTGAATTGAGTGCACTCAGGGGGAGATGAAAAGACTTAATCAATCAAACACAGATTTGAGGAGCTGGAAAGAGCATTTCTCAAGCAAAAAAATCTAAAGTCTTGCGCATACAGTTTCCCATCAGTGGAATGATTGCAGATAGTGAAGATGAACAAATAGGCTACTAACAAATAACAGGTAACACTGTAATGGCTGCTAAAGAACGCAAAAGTGTGAAAGTTGAGGTCCTGTCACTATGCCTCTGATGATGTGCCCTCCTGGCTACTTAGCTACAGGGATGTGCCTTTGGCTGAGTGGTCAACATGGTCAGACACTCATCCGGGAGGCTAGGAGTTCAAGCCCTGCCTGGGCCATCCTTTGAGCCTGCCGCGCAAGCATGGCAAAAAATTTCTGACCACGTGAATGCTTGCTGAATTATCCGATTATGGATTAACTCAAAAATCAAATCTGTTTTTGTGATGCATTTTCTGTGTGTCCTTATATAACCTGTTGCTTTCTATGTTTGCACTTTACCCTTAGCCTAGATGTAACCCAGCAGGGGTCAAACGTTCTTGGCAGCAAATAAAGATATATAAGTATAGAAATATATATATATA
>JBBBVU010057256.1:0-11590 GCA_037177055.1 Atherinosoma microstoma | reverse complement strand
TGTGTCCAAAATGGAATAAATTAACAATGTTTACTACGTTTACACAAAATAAAAATTCTTAAATTTACAAATTTACATACAATCTCCCGAATTTTTTATTTCTGCCATCATTACTAAAACTCACCCAGAAAGTTAGTTCCCATGGAAACAGCCGCCCTGAAATCTTAAATCAGGATGATTTCAAACCGAATGGAGTAAAAGTCTTCATGGAAACGTGACTATCGATGTCCAGAAGTGGGACAGACTGAGTTAATGGTCATGATTATATACGTGTTTCCTTTTAACACTATAAAGCCAAATGTACCATATTTGATACGTACGGTTTCTGAGACATTTTGCATCTCTTTATGGTAAAAACCTGCAGTATACAATATGATACTTGTCTTCTGCCCCCTAATGGATACCAGGAAGCAGAAGACTACATACAATAATTTTGACATGTCACATGGTCATAAATGGTAGATATATAGCAAAAAAAATAAAAGTTATTTTTTTTATACAGATTTGGTTAAAAAGCCCAACTAAAAACTTTTCTCCCCAGTTTCTTGGGTTGGGCTTTAAAGGGTTAAGCATTACATTTCCTTTTAGCACAAATGTGCTTTTTTAATCCTGAGAGACTCATAGTTTAATATGAAATGCAAAAGCTGTGAATCCAGCTTCTTAAATCAGCAACTAGTGAACGGTATCAGTATATTTGGAAACAAACAAAGCATTTAAAGGGGAAACAAACCATCTTAACACTCTTCAGATACATTTTGTGGCATCATTTAACCCTTTACACCCTTAGCCTATTTTGCTTGACAATGCATTCTTTTAGGAAAATGACTACATCTCTGCAACCACAAGGTGTATTTGAGGTTTCAGGACCCAAATTTGGGGCCTTCAGGGCTCCAAGGGTTGTACTTCCTCTAGCGTCACCCTCAGCCTGTATGTGGGCTCTTGAGAATCACGTTAACGCTGTATTCTCACACATTGTTGTCCTGAACAGCTGCTGTGCTCCAGCAGATGCAGGAACAGCCGTTTGACCTGTTTACATCTGCGTGGGGGTAGGACATGTCCTTCTACCTGAGATCAGCTTCCAGTCCAAAAGATCCTGTTAAGCTCTGCTGCAGCCTCTCTTACTCTGTTACCTTCTATTTCTATTATGCATACTCCCTGCTCCCACTGGGTTTCATTGCAAGAGTGCATCCATATGTTGGCACATCTTTTGTTTGTTTTTCAAGCCACTGGTTCCTTGTAAGAATCAGCATTCATATCATGATCTCCCCAGTGTGAAACAGAACAAAAACCCAGCAGCTCGGTCCTGAAAAAGCATCTTTTATTGTTGAAGCCTGACAAACACAAAAAGACCTTTAACATATCACCCAGAATCCATGATTTTCTTAATTTAAACTTGTATGATGGCAGGATGATGAACTTAAACAGGGTCATTACTTCTACTTTTAATAGCCATATAATGTAACAGACACCCAGCTTACCTTTACGAGTGTAGAGACAGTTATTAATGGGACAAAATATAAACATGCAGTCGAAACAGAGTCAGGACTCTTCTGTCTCACTTTGACACGTCGGCCATGTTTAGATGAGTTTTAATTCCCTTTTAATTCAGAATAAAAATTAAAACCTCTTTATAATGATTAAAATTGACCGTGTAAACTAGGGATGATTGATCAATCGATTTAAATCTGAATTAAATAATTCCTCCATCATGTATACATTCATTCTGCTTTAAATGAATGCTTCCTCATCCGGTTGCCATGACGACCATATTCCGTGCTGGCTGACACTAAATTAAAACTGTATAAACCAGGGATGGTTTATTCTGCACCTTCTAGATGCATCTCCAACACGTGTCGTTCCCAGGCCTCTGCAGAGCTGGATGACGTGCATGATGAGAAGGGATGCACCTAAAAGTTGCAGGATAGTAGATCTCCAGAACCGGACCCGGGCACCCCTGCTGTAATGAGTCCATTGCTTCATATCGTTGTGTTGCTTGTGGCTTTAAGGTTGAGAAAAGTGCAACTTTAAAGCAGCAAATCTAATCATGAGACCAACTGAGGCATATCAGGCATGCACCGTTGGCCGTTAGCATGTTGCTTCCTGTTACCCATGACTAGCCTCTGCAGGGAGGAAGTTCAGAGGCAGAGCCAAAGCACAGCAGAGAGGGACAGGCCTGCTTTTTGAAAGAGTTGTCACTAAAACAAGCTGAAATTTAACAACATATTCAGAACTTGTCTCTTAGAAACCGCCAACCTCCAAGCGACTAGTCGTACAGGCTGTTGGATCAGAGTCTGATAACCAGGATTTTCTGGGATAGTCAGGCTTTTCTCCATCGACGGAGAATGAACGGGATCTGTCTCGGCTGTGTTAGCTAGCTGTTGTCGACTCAATGCGACGCCATCCAGGTGTTGTGTTCCGTTCAACACTGATCAGAGCTGAAGCCGATAAACACATGTGACAAATGAGCATTAATGCAGGTGTCGATGCTGATGAGACACTTTCCCATCACATTAAAAGCCAGATGTTAGCACGTGATTCAACCACTTTAACCAATTTCTGCTTCTGCGTGTTTTATAACTGATGACGTTTAAAAAAAGGACTCGTCATCTTGTGTACAAATAAGCTTTGACTTAAAACTTAAAATCTTTTAAAGCTTCTGAAAACCAAATAAGTTGTTTATTTTCCACGGATGAGGGCTATGATGATGACACTCCAGCCTGCATCCTGTATGAAAGGGACGTTGAAAGCTCTCGACCATCTGTGTGCTGTGATTAAATGATGAGACAAACACTCAGACATCATTATGTCGAGCACCGATCTGAACCCTGAACATCCCGGAGGAACCCATAGAGACTCCTTACGCCGCCGATGAAACGAGGGTCTTTATTTATGTGAAGGAGTTTCAGGCTCCGACACTTGGCCATGCGTAAACACTTGGCTGATGTTTGATTGAGATGAAGGAGAATTATGTGGTCGGTACATGAATATTTTCTGATACAAAACACAACATAATTAGATTAAATCATAATTCCTATGTCTGAATAATGTATAAAGTTAATGAGGTGAAACATGCTTCATATGTACTACAATGGCCATCAGAACGTCTGAACACGTTTCATGAAGATTTGTTTACCTCGGTCTGGAAGAAACAACCTTTTCCTCCACAATGCCACAATGTTAAAATCTTAGAAGAGAAAATTCCCAGATAGCAAAATATGTTTTGGCCTAATTATGAACCACATCGGCAACTTTGCTTGGCTTTGACCTTCAGCATTGAGTCCTTGTGGCCCCACAAGGACCACATGTCCAGGCCGGCTCCTCATCGTTGAACCACTTCTGGCCTACTTTCCAGTCCCGTAACCGGGCCATACGTAGCCAAGTTTAGGCCCAAATGTGTCGAGTATCTGGAAAGGGGTTTAACCTTCATCCAACAGAGGAGGAGGATGGAGACACTCAGCTCTCCTCCACCTACCCTAGCATCCTCTCCTCTATCCAGAGACCGGCACCACACAGTCACATTTAGCTTCAAGTGAAACTCTGGACAACGGTCGCTAACACAGGGGTCCTGTTTCCTCGAGGGCCGGTGTCCTGCAGGTTTCCTCAAATCAAACTCAGTCTGATTTAGGTGTGTGGCAGCAGGGGAACATCTAAAACCTGCAGGACTCCGGCCCTCGAGGACCAGGATTGAGGATCAAGTCTAAGGAGACCTCAGGTGAGTCACGACTAGGGTTGGGCATCGAGCATCGATTGGAACGGGACCAACATTCTGATTCTCCCAGAATCGTTACATTTTTAAAATTTTGATTCCAAGTTTTGATGCCCAGTCCGCCGAACACCAACGAAGAAGAATCCGCCAGAAGTCTTGCAACATCATCGCAACAAAAATATATCATGCACACGAGGCTGCGCGATAAACATGATCAAACGCCTCCGGGTTCATGGTGTACAAATAACAGTAAAAACACTAAAATAGGTCATATGAGATTGAGGCTGCTAACAAGTTCTACTCTACCTGAAACGATGGATCAACTCAAATATCCAGCCAACGTTAGCCCATGTGTATTTTTCATAGGCAATTGACCTGATATAATATTTATATTCAAGTTCATAGAGTTGATATTTATATCTAGTTGAAAAACAGCCGTGTGAGAATTTCATAGTCAAATTTGAAAAAAAGTAAAACCTTTCATCCAGAAAGACGTCTGGTTAGCTTGCTCATTTAAAACATGGAAACGTTTTTGACCCCGCCTCTTAAAAGTATCTGAATCGAGAATCGTTAGGAACCAGATTTTTCAAACGATGCCCAACCCTCGTCACGACCCTCCAACGATAGACTAAGGCCCAATCCCATTTTACTCCTTGGCCCTACCTCTCCTCTTTGCTCGTTCGTGTGTAGGGGTAAGGTGTTCCAATTCCCGTTAGGACCGAAGGGTAGGGGCAAGTGGTAGCACTATATACCCCTTCTCACGAAGATGTTTCAGGAGCTCACTCTAAATGAAGGAGAATGAAAAATCTCCCAGAACGGCTGCAACAGAGTCCAAAGAAATGCACAAATGCAAGTATTTTCTCCATGAATAATGTTTTAAAATGCAGTACAACCATTGGATTGTTTAGTTTAATACCGTTTCAATGTGTAAATGGTAATTTTCTTCATAAAATGCACACCAAAAAAAAAAGTCTAACTAGCGTAGTGCTGGTACTACGTTGAGGCTTCAGTAACGTTAATGTTAGCCAGCTGAACACTAGCGGTGCTCTGTAGCAGCCCTCTATAGATCTACGATCTATAAAAGCTTCAGCAACCTCGCTGCTGCTCTTCAGGACATTGCAGGCTTCATGGGGTACAACATA
This sequence comes from Atherinosoma microstoma, assembly GCA_037177055.1. Classification (NCBI taxonomy): domain Eukaryota; kingdom Metazoa; phylum Chordata; class Actinopteri; order Atheriniformes; family Atherinidae; genus Atherinosoma; species Atherinosoma microstoma. The sequence goes on along the minus strand of JBBBVU010057256.1, from coordinate 6,742 downwards.
TGCTGTAGTAATGTGTTATAACGTTAACGTTAGCCTGGTAACATCAAAAAAAGATGCCAATAGCCCACGCAGGAGAGATCACCCTAGCTGTACACGGCAGGATTTCTCCAGATTTCCGGCAACAGCTCGTCTGCTTGCGCAAAAGCCAGCTGTGACTACTGATGACGTATGCGGTTGTTGAAGGGGGGGGTCCTAATTTGTAGGGGTTAACTATGACCTGGATGAATGACAGCCTCGTCCACAGTGGACCACAGGTCCATCTTCATAAGACAAATGGTTTTATAGGCCAAGTATAGACCCAGGTAGTCGTCATATCTTACTTCCACACAGGTTTAACACGTAACCATGGCGATAAAGACTTTCAACCCAAATTGTGTCTTCACCTTCAGTATAAATTACTTTAAATCGAACTCTCCTGCCAGAGCACAAAAAAATCTATTTGATCTGAAATGTTTTCCATGTTCAGCATGAGCTGTCATCCGGAGCTGCACAGCAACAAAGTGTTGACAGACCTGTCTTCCTCCACCATCCCTTCATCCTGTCCACTCCATCCATCATTACACATACACACACTTTCAACACCCTGAAGACATGTTTGTTGTACAGGATGTGTTGATGTAATCATTGATAGAGCACCGGGACCCATAATGCACTGGGGCAGGTTGGTGCTCCGGAGTGAGCGCCTCACATGATGCACGATTTTGCTTTTTCCAGCCTCTCTGCCAGGCATGTAAACTCAGGAACAAGATGTTTTCATGGTGAAAGCATGACATCGAACTGGTCAGAACCAGTTTACCTTTTTACAACTAAAACATTTCATCAGAAGTGGCTTTTACCAGGGATCATGTTCACATATTTACCTCCACCAAGGTGCGGCGGTTTTGTCTGTCTGTTAGCAACATAACTCAAACTAATGGACAGATTTTGATTAAACTTTCAGGAAATGTCTGAAACAGTATCAGGAACTACTGACTGGATTTTGGAGTTGATCCAGATCACCGTCTGGATACAGGAATTTTTTAAACACTAGAAAATTGCAATACCCCTTAGAACCACCAGAGGGGGACATTGTGACGCCATGCTGACACAGCATTAAATACATTTATTTTAAGATTTATTTCATTATGGATCCCCATTCGTCTTCATCATAATGAAGACTACTCTTCCAGGGGTCCAGACAGTTCAAACCTAATTGAACAACATAAAACAAATATTTCAATAACAACCTTTAAATAAATAAGTACAATAAACCTACAAAAACAATTAAACAAAAATAATATCCATATTAATTCCTCCAACATCAATTGCACCTTTTTAAATTCTTTTTTAAATGTCAGTTTATTCTTTATCTTGGATATACGCGGTGTGATCATATTCCAAAATGCCGCCGCTCTATACATTACAGTCTTACGTGCATCAGTTCTTGGTAATGGTAAAGTGAGTATTCAAAGCAAATCTGGTTTCATAGTCATTCCTACAGTCAGTTGTAACATCAGCCAATTTTCTGGCTTTTAAACATGATAAATACTGAAAATAAAAAAATCTGACGAATAAATGATAAAGGTGGCGTTGGGAATTATTTTCCCTTTGAATCTTAGAAGTAGACAAAAGATTAAAAAATACAGAATTAATTGATTAGCATGTGGGATTACTGTGGGTGGTTCTAGAGCAGTCTCTCTCAAACTGGGGGTCCTAAGATGATTAAAAAAATAAACATTTATCAAATAAATTAGACATTCATCAAAATTAACGCGTCAATGCAAAGAGATGACTCATAAGTTATTATTCATTTAAAAGCTTAATTTGGCCTCATCTCAGCGAGAGAAGCATCCGACATTCGGGTGCATGCGCCATACCAGTTGGTGACGGTCATATACCATATCGCTGCATCCCAACCACCAAGAAAAGAAGAAGAAGAAGAAGAAGTCGTGTCATGTACGTAACATCTGATGAACACTAATGCATGTTATCTTTGGGGTCGTAGCTCAAAAATCTTGAGAATCACTGTTCAACGGGGTGTTGGAACGATGGTGGTTCTAGTGCATCATGGATGTGCAGCAACTGTGTGATGCTATCGTGTCAATATGGAGCAAAATCTGAGGAAAGTTTCCATCACCTTGTTGGATCTATCACACGAAGAATGAAGGCAGTTCTGGAGGAAAAAGGGGGTCCAACCCGGTACTAGAAGGTGGACCTGTATGCTGAGTGTCTATCAGAGGCGTCCAAAGTCGGTCCTCGAGGGCCGCCGTCCTGAAGGATTTCAGTGATTCCTGCTTCAACACAACTGACTCAAATTAAAAGGATACAACAACCTAGGAAACTCTGCACAATCACTCAATGATTTGAGTCAGGTGTGTTGGAGCAGAGACACATTGAAAACCTGCAGGATTCTGGACCCCGAGGACTAGAGTTGGACACCTGGTCTATAGGATTAAACCCTTTGAGCCCTTAACTGCGACCACGGGTAACTGTTGTTTACGTGGCTGTAGATAACTGGATCATTTATCGCTCCACCTCTTCACCCTGACTCTTTTTCATGTGCTTCAGGGTTCAACAAGTGCCTGAGCTCTATTAGGAATCAAGTGATTTCTGCTCATCCAACCCTTTAATCAACAGCTAATTTTCCAGATACACATCTCAACCCCTCAACGCAATGTTTGATGCTGATTGCAGCTGATGAAGTCTGAACCAACTCTCCTGCTATGCACACACACACAAAGATGCAGAGAAACAGTGGGTTTGGTCCAACAGTATGTTTCCCTTCATTGTTTTCCTTTATGTCCATGGAAACAAGATGTAAACTGAGTCAAATGTGGACAAATTTTTAAAAATAAATTACCTAAGCTGTCATTTAAAATAAGAAAATAAAAGAAATCTAGAACAGGGGTGGGTGGGTGGATTAAAAAAAAAGGGAAAAAACTTGGATTAGACTTCTGATCATGTTGACAGAGGATGGGGTACCAGGGTACCAGCTTCAGGGCTATAAGGTCAGTGTAGATCTAAAGCAAGATCCGTCTGCCCCCTACGCTGCATGCTGGGCCTCCAGAGGCTGCTCCTGGTCACAGATCTGAGGTGAATCCATGTTTCTTCCAGGAAAAGGGTGGAGCACCCCCTTCAGGTCAGGGTGAATCTCTGCATGAAGTTAGGGTCTCTGATTAGAAAGCTTACCTTCATTAGGAGCTTTATCAGGTGTAGCAGATCCAGAGCATCAACATGATCCGGGTCCAACAACGTGGGGTTAGAACATCTAGCTGTTACGGTGTTTTATAACATTTTGGACATGGCTGCACTGAATGCATGTGTCCTCTACGGAGCTACATCCATCCCAGAATGACCTGCCGTGCTTCATTAGTGAGCTCTCCATAAAATCAATATCAGCAGGCATCCAGCACTCTGATAAAAAAAGATGGGAAAGTTGGAAGAATGTGGCCTCTGGACTAAACGACACCTTCATCATTTCATATTAATGCTGTGTCAGCCGGGTGTCATAATGACCCCCTCTGGTGGTTCTAGGGGGTAGTACAATGTTGCCGGTTCTTGTGTTAAAATATTAATTCCTGGGTCCAGACGGTGATCTGGATCACCCCCAAAATCTAAATCAGTTGTTCCTGAAACCATTTTAGAGATTTCCTTAAAGTTTAATTAAAACATGTCCATCAGTTTATGAGTTATGTTGCTGACAGACGCCCTGGGAGGTAATAAAAACATCAGATTTGTCAGAATAACTGAACAGAGACCACCAGATTAATGGAAAACTAGTGGAAGCTCTGGTCCGCTTGTCATAAATCACCATCATATTAACTAGAAAACCAAAGCAAGCCTGCACGGTGGCAGGAACAGCCTATAAAAACCCAAACATGCCTATGTGAAGCATGAGATAGAACCCTGAAGGTGGTCTTTGGCTCAGGTGTGGTGCGAGACTATCCTGGTGAATATAAAGCGAGGTGAGAACGACGCTCCTGAAGCGACCATCTTTCGGATGAACCGTGCAGAGACGGGCTGAGCTGAAATGTCCACATCGGCTCAAGAAATGTTTGGCTAATGTAAAAGGCAGGTGGTGTAGACACGACTTGTGGTTTTTGTGCAAAATGTCGACGCTACTCTGGTTTTCCCTCCATCATGCTGCTGGACTAACTCGAGTCCACTTTGTTTTTAGGAAGGAGACATTTTCTTGTTTGGCTTCAGGGCTGATAAATAAAAACAACCCAATGGTGTCTGTGTTGCAGCTCACATGCTCCACATTTAGGGATCTGATAGGCTACATGGATAAAAAGTTATAAAGTAGAATAAAACAAAATAAGAGTAATTTAAGTTTCGAGCACTATGTTTAATTTTATTACAATTTATTCTTTATTTCCTAAGTTTAGATCTTGTAATTATAAGCCGACCAGTAGGGAGTGCTGTAGCACCACTACTCCCAGCTTCCTTGAGGCAGCTCATCTTTACTGTCCATGTGTTTACAGCTACACTTTGACACAAATCTAAAAGTTTTATGAGCCATTTTTAAACATTTAGATTTCTTCTGGAAATTTTGCTTTAACCCTCTGATGCACGAGTTATTAAACAACCAGATTATACTTCTGTAGACATGTACAGTGATGCTTTTCTTCATTTTTATCATTTCATTTTTAATATGGTTAATTTTCAGCTATTCTAGCCATGTTGTCATATTAATTTATCTATTTTATTAAAACAGCTGCATCACTTTCTTTTCCCATTTTATATTTATTTATTCTTCACTGAGTGGATTGGATGACTCCCTTATGTCCACTGAAGTGGCTAATTTGGAACGATACCCATGCATATAGTAGAAAAACATCCTTTAAATAGCCATCTTCTGCAGTGCATGAAAGGTTTAAGTAGCATCCTGCTTTTTCTCCACGACCCAAGGGGATTATTTTGATGTGCGGTCGTTTATTATTGCGACACATCGCTTAATCTCAGCTCGCAGCCTTTGAGGTGACTGCTGTAAAACTTGGTAAGTTGCCATTATGTCTCAATTAGAAAATTACAGCTTCTGTCCTGCAGACAGAAACCAGATAAAACATCTCTGGAAAGGTGAAGGATCCAGATCGCAGATATTCATCTTTAATATTTCACAAGGACCCAACACTGTCAGGTTTTTTTTTTACGAAGCAGTGCTTCCCTGCATCATGTAGGAGTCTTCTTTTATCACTTCTCCTTGAAACTGAAGCTTATGGACAGAAGAAAACCTCTTAGCAACGGGGTCATTGATCAGAAAGCTGTCACTTGAATAATTTAACAACCGAGAGGAACATGGGGGATTTTTTTTAGGATATCCTGTCAGGCTCTGTTTTCAGGGTTTATCTTGGTAGCATGACAGCCGGCCGGGAAAGTTAGTTCAAATGTTTGTTTTTTTTCCCTCTCCCTGTCCAGTCATGTCCTCCAGCTTCACCTTGTGCTTGTTTTCCAGCCAGCTGGAATTTTATACAACCGTAGTGTCTTCTGGGCAACTGGAAGGTGTCCAGAGTACATAAACACAGAGGCATCCAGGAGGCAGACTATCCAGGATCTGAACTAAACTCCTGCAACACTTTTACATCATTACCAACAACTCCTCCTCTTAGATCCCTTGCATGACAAAGCAAACTCTCCGATAATGAGTTTAGATTATACGACAGGACGATAGAAAAAGATTGGCACCGTGTCGAATCAAAGAAAAGGAGCTTTAACTCAAAAATGAAGCGTTGCAGAATGTAAAGCTGGCAACAAGAGCAAACACTGAAGGATTACCGACTCACTGCGTTGGCTGATGTTAAAAGTCAGAAGTCATGTCAGATCAGTGAAGGCTGAGGAGGGATGACACAAACGCTTCTGTGAAAAGGTCAAAGATTTATTCAGTCAGAGGAAGAAGCAGAAATGGACGGAGCTCAGTCGTCCAGGAGGCGTCAGACTGGAGACAAAGCTCCTCCAGCTGTGGCGGTTTGGGCATCGGGCCGGGACGCCTTCTGGGAAGTTTGTTGGACATGATCTAGTGGACAAGCCTCGGGGGACGCCCAGGTCTAAAGAATTTTGTTCTGACCCCGAAAGTTGGTTCTGAAAAAAAGTTACAAAGGATGGGTGGAGGTATAAGCAAGGCAAGTTTATTTGTACAGCACATTTCATGTACGGGACAATTCCAGGTGTTTTACATAAAACAGCAGCATCACAGCAGAGTTCAGAAGAAGCATGAAGAAGTATTACTTTAAAAATAGATTCAATCAAAACAGAAAAAAACAATAAACCTTAAAACAAAAACAGTTAAAATGCAAGAAATAAAAAGTGAAACCGTTTGTTTTGATAAAAGAGATAAAAGAGAAACGTTTTAACCTCGATTTAAAACAGCTGAGTTTCAGCAGATGGATGGTGGTATAGATGGATGGATGGATGGAGGGAGGTAAAGATGGATGGAGGTATAGATGATGGATGGAGGTATAGATGGATGGATGGAGGTATAGATGGATGGATGGAGGTATAGATGGAGATTAAGATGGAGATTAAGATGGATGGAGGTATAGATGGATGGAGGTTAAGATGGATGGATGGATGGACGGAGGTTAAGATGGATGGATGGATGGATGGAGGTTAAGATGGATGGATGGATGGAGGTTAAGATGGATGGAGGTATAGATGGATGGATGGATGGATGGAGGTATAGATGGATGGATGGATGGATGGAGGTATAGATGGATGGATGGAGGTATAGATGGATGGATGGAGGTATAGATGGATGGATGGAGGT
>JBBBVU010056970.1:0-11603 GCA_037177055.1 Atherinosoma microstoma | reverse complement strand
ATATATATATATATGTATATATATATATATATATATATATATATATATATATATATATATGCTTTAAATTCTTTGAAGTGATCATATGAATTATTGCTAATGGATTGTGACATATCTGGATAGTTGCAGATGCTTCAACAATTTTTCTTGGACTACATGGCACTTTTTCCACCTATGTAGTATAAGTTACCATTTCTTATAAATTATGAATCCCAATCTCTGTCACTTTGACTGTAAGGAGACCTGCAGATTACAAACAGATTACAAAATTAAATTGGTAACCAAGTCTGAAAGGACCTTAAATTGTACATTTACCCTGATTGTGATATTTGTTGCATTTCATGTCCCAAAAATGCCATATCAGGTTAACTGAGGCCTTTAAGGGGGATTTTGTTATTTCAGAAGAACCATGCTTAATAATTCAATTGTGTTCAAAGTGCTCATGAAAAATTAAGACATTTCCCTTTCTCAACAGGAAGCATTTCTATTGTGGCTTCACACAATAAATACAGTGTCATGGTACCAGGCGAGGGAGCTGGCAGATGATATGCTGTCACTGACAGTCGCACACAAACTCAAATGTGTGAACAAAATCAAACCAGCATTTCAAAGGATATGACATTGACTTCTTATTGTCTCTAACCATCGTCACTGCATTTAACCCTTGTATAAACATAATTGTTTTATCTGAGCTTTTTCTAAACTTAAGGTAACCTTAAGCCAAGTTGTCACCCTTAAGTTAAATGATAGTTGAATGGGAATCTGTCCCAAAGAGGTAGACAGGTCCCCACAATGTGACTATGTTTAACACACTTCTAGCCCCTTACCATAATCTTAATCATCACCACTGAATGCCAAACAGTTACCTTTAAGTTATCCATACCCCAAATTTAATTCTGACCCTAAAACCGAGTCCAAACCCTCAATCTCTTTGTACCCATGGAAACAAAGCTACTTTTACAGGAAGTCTCCATAAAATCCATGTGCAGTCTTGGTTTAGTTCCTATCACAGTGGTAGAACGTTACACACTAACATACTGCAGATTTTTAGGTCATGTTTGTAACAAATCCATTAGAATTACACTTTAGAACATTAAATACATGACTCTAATGATGGGGCCTGCAGAGAACAAGAGCACACATGTACACACAAACTCAGAAATGTACTTTCATACATACAGAATCATACATAATTTTCTCCCTCAGACTAATTCTGGATCACAAATAAGATTTCAGTAAATCATAACCTTCTTCAGTGAGACTTATCCCCGTTATCCATCCCTCCATCAGCTATATCTGCTGTTTCTTGTAAAGGGTCCATGTAAAGGCATTTTTTCTATTGTCTCACTTCAGTATGCAGCATGTGAATTCTAACTCTGCAGAGAGCTTTCCACAGTGTTATGATAAAAGATAATTTATGGGAGTATTTTCTCTCCAATTTCATGATTAGATTTTTTAATGTGAGGCATAGTGGGAAATAATGCAGAATGCTGGTCTGTCTCCAGACAGAATTTAAACACCACTCCTGTTGTGGCTTATCAAACTGAAAACTACTAGTGTTCCAAATGAATTCAGAAATTAATCAATCGTATAGCTTTAAACCCGTTTAAGTGTTACTGAAGTTATAAGGTTATATTTATTGGAGCCTTAAGTGGGCCTGGGATTCCATGTAAAGTCTAACCCTAAGTTTACTATCCATGGTAATGCTGAACAATTTTTTAAAATACATTAGTCAATCTAAAGAGTAAGACGGGGGTCTCCCCAAATGAAATCTTTTTGATTTTGCATGATGTTAAAGCTTAAAATCAGGAACCTTTAGCTACCTCATTTTTCAGTGTCACTACAAAACAAGAAGGAAGGAAGGGAAATTAATTTATATATCCCCTTTCACAGATAAAAACCACACAGTGCTTTACAATAGGAAAACAGGACTCCAGTGGATATAAATATCAAGCATGTTAACATTAGAGGTCTTTCTGGTCAGTCCATATTTTAACAGTTAATCAGGTCTGTGTTAATCCACATTATTGATGTGAGTTCAGGGACTGTTATTATAGTTTTAGAGGCAAAACTCTCTTAAGTTTTCATTATTGTGCTGATAAGTGGATGAGCTGTGCTGTTAGTGAGTTAGAGAGGAATAATAAACCTGGATGTATTTTACCAGTCTTCCTAGTACAGGTGGGTGATATGGTTGAAAATAAATCTCAGATTTTTTTTAACATAAAATTCAATTTCTCATTTTAATAAAAAAAAAATGCAACTGCATCTGTGACCATTTTCCGCCGGGCCTCTTTCTCATCATATAGAACACAATGTTGAGACATTCCCCTTGATGCCTCTTTGAATGCATTGAACAACTGTTTTTGGCAGTACTATGCCATAGCAAATGATGTAAAAACTTCAAGAAAACCATGGAAAATGGCTAGATATCAGCTCTTAAATTAAAATTATGAGCTATTTTTTATCATTATATTTTTCCAAACTAATGTCCCTTTAGTAGTACCAGGCATTTGAAATGAACAAGAAAATGAGAAAACAAGGGTGGTCTAATAATTTTTTCTGCGACTGTATATATATACAGACATTTTTTTTCTTCTTTTTTGTTAATACTACCATAATACATTTTCTTTTTACTGTTGCCATTTTTATATTCAGTGATTTTACTTGCTTGTTTTTAAGAGGATCTGTATTTATACTGGGTCTGCTATGTTTATATGGTCATATGTTTGTGTTTTCTGTATTTTGTTTTTATCTCTCCTAAGGCCTCTTGGCCAGGTCATGTTTGTAAATGAGTATTGGTTTTCAAATATTTCACCTGGAAAAATAAAGGTAAAAAAAAGATAAAAATAGAGAAACAGGACTTAAAAGACACGCCGGCTGTTTTTAATGTGCACAGTTGCTGATTCAGCAAAGAAACACAAGAAGACAACATCGGAGAAAGAGAGGAAAGAAAAGAAAGACAGAAAGAGACAGAGCAAGCGATAATACAACAGTGAAGATAGGACTGTCATTTACTGTCTGGAGAGAGTTCACAGTACAGGTAGGATGCAAGATGGATGCCGAATTAGCCATCAATAGGGGGCACGTCATTGAGAAAATCGGCAAAAGTTCTGTAGTGCATCTTTAAAATATTCAAGAGTTTTTATTTTTTCATCTTGAGTTTGTGTTTATGTTATGGTTAAAAGTGATTTTGAAGAATCCACTGTAGTGGGAACTGTAGGCTTGGTTAGGAGTACATTGGCAGGTCTTTCATCCATCTGTGTGGATGTCCGTGGACAGATTTTATCAGTTCATTTGCATCACAAAAGTCCAAGATTACCACAAAATGTCAGAGCTGTGTGTATGAGGTCTGATAACACACTGGCTATGCTGCTGGCAGGGGCGGACTGGGCCAATAATTCAGTCTGGGAATGTGAAACCATCCCAGGACACCACCACCCAATTAACACAAAACACCAAGGGTGAGTTAGGTTGGGCGCCTACTGTTGTAAGAGTGTAATCTTACAACAGTAGGAATCTACAAAATAGATATTTCGGATGTGCTGCAATAACCCGTACTCAAATCAAAATTGAAATTCTATTTAATCTACTACAGTGTTTAATGTGCAGCCTGAACATTTAACAGTGTAGTAGATTTAAAAAATAGGTTATAATCTACACTAGTAAAGTTAACTGCATACTGATCATCCTAAGTAAAGCACAAATTATTGTAAAAGCATCACCTGCATGTTTGGTTTGTAAATTGTACCTGAAGGTTCCTGCTCTGATTCCTCGCTGCTGCTGTCCACCACTGCCATGACTCTTGCAGCACTAGTGCTGCTGACGCTGCTCCCTTCTCCATCTTTGTAAGGAAATATCCAAAAGCCACCCATAGCCATCCCAGCTAGTTTCAGTAATTGTCATTTTTTATTAGCATTAGCTATGTTCATATAACAACAAATGTTTCTTAATCTCAATGGGATTTTACCTGGTTAAATAAAGGTTCAATTAATATAATACAAGGATTTCAATATTTAAATCATGTGTTATCTTGTGTCTATGTAGTTAACCATATTCTAACATTTGCAATATCCTTTGTTACAACTTAAAACTTTAGTTTTATTAAGTTAGTTTTAGCCCATCATCTAACCTCCTCATTAAGCTAGTGGTGCCAGATGTGTTTCTGTTGTCACCACGAGTGTTTAAATCTCTTACCTGCTCCCTTACTGACAAACATGTCAGTTGTTTGACAGCACTTTGCTGCATGTGTGGCCAAAAGTCTCTGCTCCAGCTTTCCCCTTGGCCTTGATCTCGCTTAATTTTCCCACTAGAGCTAAAGGTGCGGGAGGAAGGGGGGCGTGTGTGTGCAGTGCAGTCCTGCACGGGTCCAATTTTACAAACCCGCACCCACCCGACCCCCGTTAGGATAATTACCATACCCAACCCGGTACCCGCGTTTATCTTACAGTCGAATCTGGACCTGCCCCGACCTGTTGATAGCCTATATACCCCGCAACCCAACCCGGTTGCCAACACATTATGCTATACCCGTCCCTCCCATTATTGCATTATTTTCTTTATCTGTTCATATATTTAATGTGATACTGTTTTTGTCTCCCTTTTCATTTGCAATGACAAAAAAGGAGACTACAACAACACAGTAAATATAGGCTATTTGAAGGTTTTTTGTTTGTTTTTGTTTTTTTCAGGACTTGCACCACATTCTTTCAAAATTGCCACTGAACCACTGCTACATGTATCTAGTTCAGGGGGTCTGCAACCTGCGGCTCCGGAGCCACAAGTAGGTCTTTGGACCTTCCACAATGGCTCTTAACAACATTGGCTAAAAATATTCAAGAACCAACTAACATTCTTAACTATACATATTGTGACAAATGCAGGTTTTAGCAGTTTTTCCATGAAATAATTGCCTTGAATTTCCACATAATGACACTAATAGTACCAGTAATATTCTTTTATATCTATCTTTCTTGTCATTAGTTAGGAAACTATGGAATTTTAAAAGAAAGAAAAAACCTTTTTCACAAATATCCCATAGAGGAAAATCTTCTTTTTGCAAAGTTTAGTTTTTCTTTATTTTGAAACCTAAAACTAGAAAAATAGAATTGTGGTTCTTCAAAAATGACAAATTTCCGATTGTAGCTATTTTAAAAAAATTAAAAGTTGTCTTTTTACAAAATGTCATGTAACATTTGCAGCTCTAAACTAGTTTTATTTAACTGGACCGGGGGCACAATTGGCTCTTTGGATTGTAAAGGTTGCAAACCATAGTATAGTCCCTTATTTTGCAATTTGGGAGGTTTATTTGATTCGGAGATAGATGTGCAGATACAAAATCATTTACCGTCCATGGTATCAGCCGTTCTCTGCTCCTGGACCGCAAAACCTGCAACTGAAAAATCTTACTTGCTCTTTGCGCCGTGGAAGGAAGCCCAACATGGTCTGCAGGGATTCACTGTAAAGGTAACCTCGGCACCTAATTAGTAAAAGACTTATGTCCACAAAAATGAGGATAAAAATTATATTTTCACCCGTGATCCGCCCGCACTAAATAAATATCCGCCCACACCCAAAGGCCTACCTGTGAAATTTAATCGATGTAATTTTTACCCTCAAAAAAGCATTTTTGCAGATTACCCGTCGGGTACCCGACCTGTTGCAGGACTCTGTGTCACAGACAGCCTCACAAAGAGGAGGGTGTGTGTTTGTGCCCAAGGCTGCTGCGTCTGTGTGAGCTTGTGTGAGCAGATGCCCAAATGCGAAGCACAACGGATTGTTTATTTAAAAAACAAGCGCGACCGCCGAGCAGCCAGTCAGCACATACCGCATAATAATGTCATTATCTAATTTGCATAATCAACCTGGTGCATATGATGTAATGGACACTTCAGGAGAGAACAATAATGTGTAAGAAGCAGAAAGAACATTATCATGACGTAAAAATTTTATAAATAAATTATTTATTCAAGAACAACATATCTAGCTTTCTTATTGCAGTTTGCAGCCAGGCTGAGACCTTTGCTCAGCCAAAACAATTTCCATCCATCCATCCATTTTCTGTACCGCTTAATCCATGCAGGGTCGCGGGTGGCTGGAGCCTATCCCAGCTATTATCAGGCGAGAGGCAGGGTACACCCTGGACAGGTCGCCAGTCCATCACAGGGTCAACACAGAGAGACAGACAACCATTCACACACTCACTCCTAGGGAGAATTTAGAGTGACCAATTAACCTATCATGCATGTCCTTTGACAGTGGGAGGAAGCCGGAGTACCTGGTGATAACCCACGCATACATGGGCAGAACATGCAAACTCCACACAGAAAGACCACTGTTTCAAACCCCTCCCGAGCCCGAACCCAAAACCGTTTCTAAATGTGCATAATCAATAACTCGAATGAAATCATTAAGCGTTGCTGGTCTCTGACTTTTTCTAAAACTACAAGTTTTAATATTTATGTAAAGAATACAAATTTCTACATATTTTGGCCGCAGGTGCTACAAAAAATGCGAAAATTTATATTCTTTACAGAAATAATAAACCTTGTTTAAATGAAAATTCATGTAATTTTTTGAAAACTCAGGGATCAGCAAGGCTTCATGATTTCATTTGAGTCATTGAATATGCAAATTAGAAACTGTCAAACTGACCTGGCCGAGCATTTCATGTAGGCTATACACAAAGATATATTCATCATTACAGATTTGACCTGAAGGTAGAATAAAAAAAATGAGCATTTCTGTGAGCTGCAGAGTCAGAAGTCTTAGCTGAATGTCTGATGTGAAAAACAACAGGTCATTTAGATGTAGGGAGGGGGGAGTCCAGGGGAGGCTGAAAATCCTGCTAAGTCCAGTGTTAAATGCACAAACAACCGCGGGATGTTGCAATTCACGGGTGATGGAGTGAACTGGAGAATCCAGCCGTGGCAGAGATGCTCTGCTCTGAAGCTCCTGGTGGAATAAGGTGCCGGCGGTTTTACATTGCTTTCGCTTTCTGAGTCAAAGTGTGGTTACCGTCAATGTTAGCGACAGTAACGAATGATTAAAAGTTTCACCTTCAAGTGTTGTTTCTGATGACGTTACAGTTACGTTTGGGTAAACAGAACGATGCCGGGTAGTTTTCGGTATTGACTCAGGTGAAGACAGACCTGAGGACCAGGCTGCAGGGGGACCATCTGGCTGCATGCATCCCCTACTGTCACCTCTTTGCCGCCGCCACACTCGAGTGAACCGCAGTACAACGGGACAGGAGGTTGAGACTTATTTTTTCAAATTAAATGATTTGCAGAGCAGTGTCATGTTTCCTAAATACACTCTTATTTACACTCTTATTATGGTCCATAAATGTGCGTAAATATAGACTTTATATTTATAGGGAAACATTAATACAATATAATTTGCATTTGCAACATCTAAAAATAAAATATAATTCTGAAGGCATGGCAATCATTTACATGTAGCGGAAACCCTGGGATTGGATTGAAAATTCCTTCTAGTAAAGGCGGATTGGATCAGCTGAAAATGCATCATGTAAACATTTACACGACCCGCTTTTATTCTGATTGGACGTTCGATCAGATCAAAAGTCCTCCATGTAATGGAGCTAGTAATGACATCTTAAAGCTAATGACATCTTTTAAATCAGACTAAAATTTATTGAAAGTTTTGTGGACAAAATAATTTTCAAAAAGTGTCAGCAGGTTATAAATTTTTTTCCAAATTCTCTCTAAAATTCTCTCTTGGTATTCCTTTATATAGTGGAAACCTGATATTTGTTTGTGGGCTTAGTCTGATGTGTCAGACAGAGCTACAGTTTTCCTGCTGTCCATCAAGTTTGTTTTTCCAGCTTTTGTGGAACAATGAATACTCATGCTGCTCATGATGGATGTCTGTGTAGAAAGCCTGAAGGTCCAGTGTTGTAATGAATGACTGCCTCGGATGACAACTTTCCCATTGGTCAGACGTTTGATTCCATTCTGTCCTGCTGTAAAATAAACATGAATTTGTTCTAAATGTAAACAAGACTAGACTACAGCTGTGCTTGGAACTGCTAAAAATGTGCACACAAAATTTGAAGAACCATCTGATGCTTGTTGGGATATTTTAATCTGGGCAAAAATGGTGAACCAGCTGTCCCTGTTTTCTGGTTGAATTCACTCACCACAGAAGGCATGTGGAAGTTTAACTGAGTACTTGTCGCTTTCTCTGTTGGCTTTTGGCTAATACACATTTTGTTGGAGAAAGATAAATAATGAATAGTTCCTCCAAAATAGCAGTCTATAATGTAACTGTGTTTTAGAGATGCTGGAGAATTCCTCCTTCGTAAGTAGATATCTTCAAACATTCAGGAGATGCAGTGAAAAATCAATTGGCTTCAAAGCACCACAAAGACGTCCTATTTCACCATCAGCAATCCAGGCAATTTGCAAGTAAATAGAGTAATAAAGCTTCATGGGAAGATGACGGCTCTGAATGGAAGCTTAGCCCGAAGATTTCGTGTGATGTTTACTGGTTCTTCTTGAAATGAAAAAAGTAAATACTTCATTTCAATCAGGATTTGAGCTGAATGAATTGTCAGTGTTGCTCGTAAACGAGAGAAAATTTTGGCTGAGTATTTTGATTATACTGTTTAAGAGAATTTCCAGGACATGATGTTGGAAAGAAAATCAGATGTTCACTGACACAAATAGCTCACGCAACTTTAGGTAAATGCACTTAGCTGTACAACTGTCTATTTCAGTTTCTTATTTACACAGAAGTACTGTAATAAACCTTCATGAGGCCACTGCCATTTCATCTCTCAACTCTCATCACATTCTCAATTATCTCATCTCATTTATGGGCTGAGCAAACAAGATAAATCAGTTTTGACCAGACTGTTTATACATTTTGGACTTTTTTACTCCTCTCCAGTTTGTTAATCTTGTGAGATCATTTGCAAGATTCTAAAGTAAATATTCTGCAGGACAATAACTCAGTCCTGCAGAATAAACAGAACTGCTTCTAATATGTATTGTTTGTATGTAATTTCATACATTTTTCTATGCTGTTTTAGTTTTAAAAATTGGAAACTCTTTCTCTTTAAAGTTGTAAGAGCAGCTTGTTTTCAGTGAAATGTTGTTGTTATACTCTTGCAGCAGAAAGAAAACTTTTGGGATTACCTAGATTTCTTGAATTTGAAGTTCATTTACTGATTGTAAAAACAATATTATCTTTAGGAGGTAACATCCCTTTGAAGATGATTCCCTTTGTATGTAGATACATAAAATATTGAAGCTAATCCTTTATTAGTGCCACATGGGGAAATTCACTGACAGTGTATTTCCAAGCAAAACTATTTGGTTTGATTTGATTGTTCTGCATTCTGATACAGTCTTAACATTAGTTTGAAATATTTATTTCCCATTGTAATGACAAAAAACATTTCTTTGATATAGTGCTTAACTACCTTAAATATTGATAAAAACTAATAGTTCATGTTTTACTCTGGTACAAGATCTGAAACACTGGACCTTGAGGACCACTGTCCTATAAGAATGTCACCATTATAGATTTTCAAAATAATAAAGTAATCAAGAAATCCCATTCCAATGTAATCCCTACTCAGTAAAAAATAAATAAATAAATACTACACATTAACTCTAGATTTCTCGCAGAGAAAACAAACGGAAAAAGCTTCAAGACCTTTACATGTACTTGGGAGGCTTCTTTCTGGAAACAACATTATGAAAATTGTTTGGAGCATTTCTTTTGAAACTGAGTTGAGAATTTAGAAACACAGGAAAACACTATCTAACTAGCTTTGACTTGGAGCTTAATTGGAGTTTTATTAAATAAACAAGACAGTTTATCTGTAATTAAATGTCGACATCGGGCCAAGTCGAAGTCGGTTATGTTATGCTTAACAGCAAAACAAAAAAGACGTATTTAGTTTTTTTACATCACAAACGCGACACATTCTGCTGTTCATTTCATTTCATTTCAGTTTTACGGTAGGTAAACATTAGCATAATTTAACTACTATGCATTTAAATTCACTTTAACATAAGAAGCTGTGTTTTTATCCTAGAGCTGGTGAAACATATTCAGTGAATTTCCTCCTTTAGCTGCAATGTTTTTTATAGCTGTTTAACAGGCTGGGGAGCTGTTGCCCACAATGACACCTTGGTCATTTTATAACAAAAAATAATCCGCCAAAAATGACTTAATTGGTGTGTTTGAAAGAAATACATCATCCTCTGCAATACTTTTCCACTCTAACATGCCTCCTCTGTAACTCACTGGAATAAAAACAATGAAACACAAGTGTAACTTTAATTTTGTTCCATATGTGAGTTGCACTGATCTGCCGTTATGACTAAGACATAATTCTTTATGGAAATTGACGATATTGAAAGATCTTGATTAATTGTGTTGTTTAATCCCACAATTGATGACTGTCCTGCAGGTTTTAGATGCTTCCCTGCTAACACATAAGAAATAATAATTAAATGGACCCAACAGCTTGTTGTCAACTTCTGCACATTAATTTACGTCAGATGGTTTGAAGCAGTGAAACGTCTAAAACCTGAGGATAGTGGCCCTCAAAAACCAGAGTTTGGCACCCCTGCTCTCATAACTTTGATATCATGTAGCTAAATATGTGACTGAACCAAAGTTCTCAACACTATAAACCTTTATCACTAAATTGTGTATTAGCCAGAGTTGTGTCTAAGGTCGTTTGCACACTGGGACTGTCTGCTTAATATGAACCCTGGTTCACTTCCAAGGATAGTGTGGTTTGTTTGGAGTGGAGTGAACACACATTTGCACTCTGGTGTGGACAAAATGTGCTATCTCTGGTCTACTTGAAAACTGGGTGCCTTGGCTCACTTGCTGTGTGAAAGCAAACTGACCATCCAATGAACCAAAGACAGGATGTGACATAGGTCGTGCCCTAGAGCAGCATGCTGGATAGTTCCTGCTGTTAATACTTGACAGATTCTTGTCAGATAAAACTGTGTTAGGTTTAAACCCCAGGACTACATAGACTTGGTCTTGCTCCATTGTTTACTTGCAGAGAATGAAGGCTGGCTGAAGTGGAAAGATTTCTGTTTTCAGTCCTGGTTAAATGATGTGACGGGTTTTCTCCCTTATCCTGATTTTTGTCTTGTTGATCAGTTGACGTTTCAAGCAATACTGCCCCAAACAAGTAGTTGCTGTAACTATGCAACGTTGCCCTGGTGGTTTGGTCTGCTTCAGCAAAGTGAAATGTAAAAACCAAACCAAACCAAAGGGCAACATTTCTTGGAGTTCCCTGTCCAATCGAACTAAGTCTCATTGACAGTCCTGGTGTGAATGCATCCAAAGTTGCGTGTGGAAAAAGACTTGGATTCAGTTTCTTTACCTTTTAAGTTGTTGCCTGTGCAAGGACAGTTTGCCTGCAGAAATTCACCATGGCGTTTTGTATTCAAATCTGTTCCTGCCATTACAAATATCAGTTTCTGACTCATTTTGATGCCACACGACATTTATTATGTACATTTCCGGAGCAAATCGCACTATATAACTGTACAGCCTCACTTTACAGCAGCATTTTGCCTTATGACTCTGCTTCACGCTAG
>JBBBVU010056420.1:0-11631 GCA_037177055.1 Atherinosoma microstoma | reverse complement strand
CACACACACACACACACACACACACACACACACACACACACACACACACACACACACACACACACACACACAAACTGAGCTGGTAAAATGTTTATTAGTGAAACTTTTTTTAAATAACAGCAGAAGTTCAACAAAGTAAAAAATAGGCTACTATTTTACAACTCAACATTTTATGCAAATAAAAGTACAGAAGGGCAACCCATACAAAAATAAACAGATGCAGCCTGATCCCTTTCCAGAGATGTGTGTTACACAGAATAAGTCAGGTAACTGCATTATTATTATCAGGCTATTATAATCACTGAAGCTTGTCTTTGTAGCAGTTTCCTCTATAACAGGGCATTATTTCATATAAAGCAATTACTTGTTTTTCAGTATGCAGTGACCTTTTTAGCACAGTACAGCATGATATACAGTACTTTATTTTTATTCTAATTACATGAATCTCTATTTATTGCTTGCAAAAAGTAATAAATTATTACAGTACAATGTCAGCAAACTTCAGTTAAGTGGAAGTACAGCCACTTTGGGTCAATGTGGAGTAAGTTGCATCTATTTACCCTGTACACACACACAAGCTTATTATTTTCCTTTGGGAGTTCATAGTTTTTTTCAAAAACTTTTTCTCCATTTAAATTCATATAATTTCAGGTAGCAGCACAGAGTGTGGGTAAAGTCATCCACATGCATATGGCTTTTTAGTGTCCTCAGGTTTTTTTTACAGGTACTTTCTGTAAATGAACCTTTTCAAAAGGGTTCACTGTTCGGCAGATGAAGCTGAGGACGCAGAGGCACGTTTACGGTGATTCACGTGTGATTGTCAGAATTTCCTGTTGTGCAGCTCCGCAACCTTTCGCAAAGAGTCTCTTTGGTTTGAGCTCAGTGTGGTTTTGCTGCTCACCTCATGCCACTGAAGACCACGGTGGCTGCTCCCCACCTGAGAAACAGGAGAAAATCACATGCAGAGGACAATGACAAGTCAAATTCCAAATCCTCAATGAGGGAAATATCTGTCAATAATTAACTAATAATGTTCTCACCATGTTGTTGATATCCACCACAACCTGGCTTGTTATGTCCAGGTGAATGTTTAGGACGGTGGTTTCCATCCAGGCATTGTCTGTGTTCCTGCAGTCATCCATGTAACCCTCGAGCACCTGAAATACAGGAATGCAGCAGCTGCAAGTCAGACTGAAATAGCAACTTATTAATCAAGTCTGGAAAAGCTTATTTTTCTTTTTTAAATAAATCATTAATCATAAAATCATTTTAAACCCTAAACTCAGTCAAACTCAGTGCAGGATGGTGGATTTTGATTCCTCGCAAAAGCAGATGGATCCTAAGTTCTGACAAGTCAGAGAACAAGTCTTTTTGTCCGAGTTCACTCTATTTACTGTAAATCAATAATACAAACAATGGTTTTATATACTGCAATGCATTGTCATGATACCTAAAATAACCTGGTGTGACCTTGGAGTTGACTTGATACTTCTCTAAAGCAAAAATTTGAAACCTAGAAAGAAAGAGGTGATTTATTGTTGTAGTCCCTTAGCTTCAGCTTACTCACAGTTCAAGCTTTTGCTGTTGCTAATGGTCAAAATCTGAAAATATCATATTTCAGCATACTCTTCTTATTTAGTACTTATTCTTGAACAATTCCTGATTAATTTAAATCATTCAATCAAACAAATGTACTTTTATTATTACTAACTTCATCACTAAGTGTTAACATTTAATCTACCTGCTGTAGGTACAGTTTATTAAAAAGACAAGATTTTTTTATTTAATTTATTTACATCCCCAAATCCAAAATAGTTAGGATCCTGTATATAATGTAAATGAAAAGGTAAGGCAATAATTTGCAAAATCAGTATTAGATCATTTTGAATGTTATGGCAGAAATACATCTAAAAGAAAGTTTAAACAAGGACAACAAAAGGCTGCAAAAGTAATTGACACAGATCAAAAACAAAAGGAGGATCATTTGAAAACTAATTTGGTTAACTGGCAACAAGTCGGAAAAATGAGTGGGTATAAAAGGAGCATTTCAGAGGCAGAGTCTCTCAGATGCAAAGATGGGCAGATTCACCAATCTGCACTTAACTGCATCTAAAAAGGTTTGTTCAATGTAAAATTGTGACAACTTTGGCACAAAGGATAAGGCCAAAGGTCATGATCTTCAGGCCCTCAGGTGGCACAGCATTAAAAACAGGCCTGATTCTCTACCTGATTCTTTAACTGCTTGGGTTCACATGCACTTCCAGAAATCAATGTCTGTGAACACGGTTCACCATGCATCAATGCTTAAAGGTCCATTTTACATTTACAGGTTTTAGAGCAACATCTGCTGCAATCCAGACAACATCTCTTTCAGGAAAGGCCTTGCATGTATCAGCAACACAGTGCTGAACTACATCCATCACAATAGCATGGCCTCACAAGAGAGCAGTCTGGGTGCTGAACTGGCCTATCAAACGACATTTGATATGTTGTTTATGTTCTATTGGGAAAAAAATATGGGTTGATGAGATTTGCAAATCATTGCATATTATATATAAATACATTTATACATATATAAATAAATATATATGCAGTAATGCAGTGCCTTCTGAAGGCCCGAAGACCACGGGTACCCAATAAAGGTCTTCGGCCTATCCCACACAGACTTCTCCAATTGGCTCGTGTAATTTGAAGGTCCTTTAGTTTTCATTTTATTCTAATTTAAAGAACATCCCAACTTTTCTGGAATTCTGGTTATATTACAGTAGGCTGCCTTGGCAATTTCGTAGAACATTGCAGCTGTGCCTCTATCAGGGTCTGTCATCCTTGGCTCTGAACATTGATCCAATCAGAAGTTGTGTGTAGTGAAACTGTTCTTTCTTTGCTGCTATTTTCATCGTCACATCAAAAACACTTTGGATGGGTTTTGATGTAAAATAATCATCTATGGAGCGTCTGAGTCCATTCATGGCAAAGTCAGGTTTCTAAATGTGTGTACAATGACTAAGATTTATTAAATCAAACTGAGCATACAAATTCTTTCATGAATTTTGGCAAAAGTTCACAACTTTATTCTCTGTCAAAATGGTTTTAATGTTGACGTATACTTCTTATATATACTTTACGGTTCACTACTACTGCAATGTAATGCTTTAATCTTTTATGCAAAGCACTTTGAGTTGTCTTGCACATGAAATGTGCTATACAAATAAACCCGCTTTGCCTACTACCATTTGTGACATTGAAACTCTACTTTGTAGAGTAAAGCCATTGCCAACACATTTAACACACCTTTGTTCCTTCTGATAGTTTTGCATTTATTGTTTCATACAGTTTCTTTCCCAGGGTTTGCTTCAGAGTTGCTGGCAGGTGATCAGCAGAGTCAACAGGCCCCTGAGGGTTAAAAAGAAATTCACAGAACAATTATTTCACAATTGAAAGAAAGTGAAAACCACATAAAGTGAGCTAACACAAGCACTCACCCCAGGTAGAACAAAGATTCCTTTACTTTCATCCCAAACAGACAAGTACTCCAAAACAGACCTCTCACTGTCTCGCCAGCTGAAAATCCACATTCATAGTCTTAGATCATGTAAATAACAACCTTTTTAAAGCTCTGTGAGGTGATGAGATGACCCACCGTGTAAGCACAAGGTCTAAATTCAGGTTTGGGCCAAGGCGGCTGAGTGCTCCTCTTCCCCTGATGCCTGTCCTCCCTCCTGGGTTTCTAATGTAGAGAAGATCCATACCAAACATCAAGGCATGCTTCTAAGGTTACTGCACATCCTATCTGATGCCTATCGTGCCTTATCTTGTATCATACCTGTATTCATCTAAAGCTTCTGGTTCTGATCTGTGAGACAAAAGAACAGATGAAAGGTATACAGAGGACAGGAAAGACTGTAATTAGACAGTGAACTCAGTATAAGTAAGGTTAGTCAGCTCAGCTGAAATGGATAAAATAACAATGCAAACTGAAAACTAGCATGAATGGTCACTGAGGAGGATTCATTCTTTCAGTTTGAAAAAAACCCCAACAACACTTCTTTTGAATTGTCTTAGTAAGTGTATCCAGATACAAAGCCTGTCACGATTTTATTATAACATACCCGTCCACATGGTCGCCTCCATCTTCAGAGTCATGATAATTTGGCATGTACGAGCTGAAACTGACCTGAAAAAGAGGAAAGAAAAAAAACAAAACATGAAGGCCTCCTGAATAGAAAAAATTGTGGACAATATTTCAGTGCAGGGAACTTCTGAGCTGGTTAATCATGGGATGTACCCCCCATGGCACTTTCTCCTCAGGCACAGGAAAGCGTGTGAGTTTGCTGTTCGGGTAGTAAAACTGACGGGCGTTCACGTGGAAACCCTCCTCTTTCTCCGAGGTCTTCCTCAAAGAGTCAGAGGATACATCTGTTGCAGTCAAGGCTGCAGGAAGTGGGAGCAAACAGAAGCGTTCATACATTACATACTGGCTAAAAAAAAAAAACAAGGACAAAAAAAAGACATGTGAATGTAAATGTAATGATTAATAGGGAATTTGATCGCTGACTCGGTGATTGTGTCTCTTTCTGAGATTTCAGACAGTCCGTAATCCACTGCAGGGCTTTGTTTGACTGGATGATCTGATGAGACAAAGTGGGTCAAATTCTTGTAATAGCTGCAGAGACAATCATAAATATGACTTTTTTTTCTGTGTACTGCTGCCACATTGTTAAATGTTAAAGACACAGGTGCAACATTAGTAACTAAGAAACATCAGGTCCCAACCTGCTCCTCTAGTCTGACCAGTCTTTTCAGCACAGTGGCAGAACTTGTTTCCTCTTCCCTCTCCAGTCGTTCAGTCATAGTGGTAACCCTCAGGAAACAAACAAGAACAATATGAGTATCTGTTTGAAGGTCACACCCACAGCCTTCATCAAATATTAAGCAGCACCCAGGGTAATGCAACCGTCTCCTGAATCCAGCTTTGTTATTAACTTATCAATGAATACAGGCATGTATGAAGGCATGTATGAATCTTTTGTTCCTAATCTTCCTGAAGGCAGAATGATTCCTTTAACACTGATATTACTCACCTCAGAGGCAAAACTGCTAAATAAAAACTTAATGAAATATGACTTTGTAGAAAGTTGTGCAGTATGTTTTAATAGAGTCACACTCTGGATGCACAAACACATTACAGGTATGATGAGGACAAAATTTCATGAGGGATTTTACTTTTGGGCTGTATCAAGGATGTGTCTCTCCATGCTCTGGTTCTTAGCCTGCCGTGCAGACAGCAGGTATCTATCCTTCATCAATGCCTCCCAAGACAACAGCTCCTCTTCCTCATTAGGATCAAGCTTGTTTTCTGAAAAGCAGCATCATATGCTTTGGATCACTCTCCATTCTGACTCTATGCATGCACACCTGCACAGCCACAGAGGCCTTCCCAAACAGACTAACTGGGAAAGAGTTCATGTTTGATGAAATCTGTAAAGCTTCAAATTGTTGATAAACTTGATCAACTTTTCCTCACATTTAGAATTAGACAAGCTAGTCCTTACTGAATTCTCTGTATTTGATGTGGGGTTTCCGCAGCACCATGCCCCTGATGAAGATGTAGAGATGACTGAGGATGATAAAAGGAGGCGGGGCAGCCGGACGACTGTGGTACTCCTTAATTAATTCACATCTTTGAAACTTCCAGATTCTGTCTGTGTTGTCCTGAACTTCCTGGAATGTAAAGCTTTGCAAATGCACAAAGAAAGAAGGAAAGAAACAGAAAGGCTTCATTAAGGCATCAAAACAAACTTGAAGTGACAAAATATTGACAAAACAACTTGCGGGTGCTGCGATGTTGTGGAGAACTCACTTGAAGATGGCTATGAGTAGGTTGAGCAACAGTATGTTTGCAAAGAGCAAATAAACACAAAGCATGATGATGGTGAGCCACTCAGGGAAGGCTGGTGTTTGGTTTTCATTCAGAACAGGACACTTGGGCTTCAGAGGATCTGTACCATCCATGCTGCATGAGTTAATGTCAAATGCAGTATCTGTAGAAAACAATACATGGAAACTTGGTCATCTCCCAAGTTTTTTTGGGGATGACCCAACAACAACACTGAGAGTTTCAGCTAATATGGAGGCAACTACCTACTATCAATATTTGTGGGAAAATTCCCAAATATGATGAGGTATGGCTCATACACCGCCCCGCGGACAATCCAGTCCAGTCGATTTTCGTTGTTGATGAGGATTCCTTGTTTGGCTACACCATACGCTACCACCCAGATACTCAGCAGAAACATGAAGAAGAACATATCCATCATCTGGAGGATGTACAGATATTTGTTAGAAACCAGAAGCATGCACAAAACAGGCTCATCTGCAACCACAGACACCTTAAACTTTCTGACACATACTGGGAAACATCAATAAAACTAAAGCTTCCATAGGTTGAATTTGTCAGCACAGTATCTAAACCATCACATCTGTAACTGATGCCATGCTCTGCATTGGAAAGTTTTAGCATTAAACCATTTCGCTGCAAGCATAATCTCAGTAAAAAACAATAAGATAATTGTACTGCACAAGCAAGCAAAAACAGGCTGCTGTGAATCAGGAATGGAACTCACATCCCATATTTGATCTCTGGCAAACTGAAATCTGTTATGAAACCAGAGACCAGCTCTTACTTACTCAAATTTCTCTAAAAACACCTTGTATATGGAGGACCATCAAGGCAGAAGTGTTACAGTGAGGTATTTTGTCCTCTGCTGTTGCTCTCATGTTACATTAGACTGGCATGCCTCATACGGATATGTCTCTCACCATTCTTCTGACTATGATGATCTTTGGTCCAAGGGTTCGGCTGATAGTAAAGATGGCCATGAGACGGAGGCAGAAGACCACAAAGTCGATGCAAAGGATTATTTTACCCACATAGAACAGCTGAGTTGTCAGCCTGAAATGGAAAAACTTGGTGAGACAAAGATCCAATCTAGCAGTAGGAGGGATTTCTATGACTAATAATTCCTAGAGATGGAAAACATACCTAAATGCAAGGCCTAAGAGAAATAGAAGGATGGACAGTACATCTAAAATATTCCACAGGTCATTGATGTACATCCTGGCTTTCTTCTGAAACCCGAAACCATCAGGATCATAAAACATCTGAAAGAGAAAAGACAGATTTACATATGTAGTCAGTAATGTAATCAATCAGTCAGATCTCACTGATTGATACTTCCAATACTTCCGCTGTGCTTGCTGCAGTCTCTCACCTGTCTGGCCTCTTCACACACCAGCGAGAGCAGCCAGATGTAGAGCAGCAGCTCGCCAGGAGAGGGCGTGGTCTGAAAGTCAATCATCAGCACCACAGCAAACAGAAAGAGGAAGGCGAAGTAAGATGCAATATTCCAGTAAAACTTGACCTGTGGAGAGCCGTACAGGCCTGTCAGTCTGGACCAGCAACCCAGAGGCTTCATATGCTGCGGCTTGCTGTGGACAGAAAAGAGACTGAGGCTAGAGAAATAATCTTTAAGTGATTATTTTGGGACGCTTGTCTCATGCTCTTCTCTAACTCTTTAAACTGAAATGGCTGAAAATAACAAAAAACCTAAAATACAAGGATCTTCTATCAGTTATGACAGCAGCAATTATGTGAGCAGCATCCATGTTTTTCAGTCATCCAGGTAATTGTGTATGAAGCAGCAGCAGTCTACATACTGGCGAAGGGATTTTGTTCCAATTTTGCTTCCTGTCACTGTGTCCACTGTCTTCATCTCCTCACTCTTTTCATTTTCTCTATGAATGAGCTCATCATGTCTAGGAAGAATGAAAATGACACTGTTAACCATCTCTTGCATAAAAATGCAACAAATACATACAGAAATGTTAAATAAACTCAGAAATGTTGTCTAATGAAGTAAATATACATTATTGTAAAATAGCTGTAATCTATATTTAGTTTTTTAATGAATCATCATGAGCGGCAAGCACAATGGAAGTTCTTATCCGCACAAACACAGCAGCACCAGTAAAAACTTGACGTGACCACAGTATTTTGGTGTCTGATTCAAAACAAATGGGTGTTGGATAAATACTATACAACCAAGTTTGGTCTCGTTTTATCCACGAGACTCATGAAACTTTAGAGTTTTTGAAATTTTGTTTGTTATATGATTGTCTGGTCTCTTTTTAAGCTGCTCTATCCCACTTGGATTTCATTTCCATATAGTTAAGCTCTCACATCGATTCAACTAAATTTCCCACTTGCTGTATATTAATTTTACGAAGGACTCACCTGAAAACTAGAAAGCTAGTGTAGATGAGAGGGAAGAAGACCATGCAGATGAGCACTCTCCACACAGGGTTGTCCACTGAAAGCTCACCACACCAGATCTGAGTGAGAAGGGCCTGAAAGATGATATTTTATCAAAATGTTTTTCAGCAGTTACTGCAATGTTGCGGAGATTTGATAGAAATGTAAACACTTTTATTGTAATTTCTGCAGTTCTTAAATGTTTAAAGTCAGACTTTGCTTTTACTTGTGAATTTTTCTGATTCCACACATACCACTGAAAGGCAAATTTTAAGGAATGAACCCAATAAAACAAATATTAATTTGGCTCCACCTGAACACCTGATAGGGCCACAAAACTTTTATTATCAGCTTCCAGTGCCAGCCGCAGACATGTGGTTCCGCCCCAAAAGTGTGATACACGAACCAGCAGCTTTTGAGCGCGCTCCTCATCACTGCTGTGGCACTCGTTGAACACACCTAAGACACACATACATGCATAGATAAATACAGATCCTGCCAGTGAAGTCCCTCTTTGTGACTGATTCTCACCAATTGCATGA
Organism: Atherinosoma microstoma; assembly: GCA_037177055.1. Classification (NCBI taxonomy): domain Eukaryota; kingdom Metazoa; phylum Chordata; class Actinopteri; order Atheriniformes; family Atherinidae; genus Atherinosoma; species Atherinosoma microstoma. The sequence goes on along the minus strand of JBBBVU010056420.1, from coordinate 2,778 downwards.
TTTTCATAATGACCGGCGAGCTCGAGCATGTCCTGCGCCTCGTCTGCATCGCTTCCTTCTTCTGCCATTTTCTTCAGGATCTTGCTGGCAGCTAGAGCAGCGGACATGCAGTCTCTACACTGTGCACACACAGTTGCAATGAAATGCAAGGTCATATACACGCACATCACACAAATGGGTGTTTTTAGATTTTGTCTTTGCGAGTGTTTATATCACCTGCTCCCAGGCAATTTCAGCCAACTGCCTATTGTTCTGGACAACAGCCCAAAGGAAAAGGTCTCTGCCTGCATCCCTCTGTACCTCAGCACGGCCCTGCCTGAGTGAGGCCTGGGAAGCTGCCTCACACTTGGACAGCTAAAGGAAGAATGGAGGAGTGTGTTGAATTTATCATATACCCATTCTTTCATACAAGTGGAGGCATAAAACCTCTAAAGATGTTATACCAACACTATTTCATGTTTTTTCAGCTAAATGCTCAGTTGTATTTTCTATAAAATTTTCATTTGTGGAGGATTAAATTCTCTGCTCATGTTCAAATAAATGAAATAAGGTAACGAAATGCTAAGCAGAACAACTGATCAATGATTTATTCAATGATCTTCATCAAAACATTTATAACTAGCCCCCCCCAAAAAAAAAATCATCATGCAGTATTAACAATGATAAAACCTAAATTTGCTGCACATCCATGATGAGAATCTTGTGTTCCTCCACCTCCCAAAGGTGCTCTAAGATTGAGATGTGGTGACAGTGAACTCATTGTCATATGAGCTTTGTGACATAGTGCCTTATCCTGCTTGAAGTAGGCATTATAAGACTGGTACACTGTGATCATAAAGGCATGGACATAGTCAGCAGCAGTAGGCTGTGGTGTTAAAATGATACTGCAACAAAGAGGCCCAAAATGTACCAAGAAAATTTTCCACAGTGATGTCAGAGACTCATGTTGCATACAGAGATGGTATTTTTTTTATTTTTACCTTGATTGTAACGAGTGGTTATTTGTGCTATTGTTACCTTTCTCCACAGTATTCAAATTTTCTCATCTGACCTCTGATATCATCAAACCATTTTCATGCAGACGGCTGCCATTCACTGGATATTTTTTTCTTTTTGCAAACTACTCTCTGTAAAGATTGTGTGTGAAAATCCCAGTAGGTCAGCAGTTTCTAAAAAAAGTCAGACCAGCCCATCTGCTACCAACAATTATGCAACATTCAAAGTCACAAATTCCCTTTCATTGAAATTCTGATGCTTGTTTTGAACATCAGCAAGTTGTCTTGACCCTGTCTACATGCCTAAATACACTGAGATGCTGCTATATGATTGGCTGATTAGCTATTTGTGTTAATAAGAAACTGATCAGGTGTATCTATTAACTCATTGACTGCAGCCATTTTCACTCAAGTGAAAATGGCTGGCAGTCAATGAGTTAAAGTGGCTGCTACATGTTTTCAATATAAAAGAAAGGTATTTCCTCACAGACAGTAAGAGAATTTACAGCTTTGTAGAAAAACAGTGAATAAATGAAAACATACTTACTGTCACCGATGTGTCATCCATTATGCTGAAGTTGGTGGAAGGGCGATAGATGGGGCAGGTGAATCTGCCCAACAGGTGACGCACCTCATCAGAGACATGAGTCAAGGAGATGGTTTCTCCTTCCCCTGTGTGAGCTCGAACACGCTTCCTGTTGCTGCGAGCGTTGTGGACCCGCTTGGCCAACTTGCGCAAAAAGAAGCAGCTGGGCAACAGTTTGTAGAGTTTACAGAGGGTTTCATCATCCTTCAGAAAATCCCACAGACTCACACCGTTCTCAAGCAGCAGGCTCACAAACTGAGGCTTGTTTCCAACCAGGGCTGAGAACATGGCCCAATGGAGGTCACTGGACTGGAGGATGAAAGTGAGGTTATTCTTATTTAGGACAAGACAAAAGAAGTTTAAAACTTACTCATACAATTGTCCATTGCCCCTTACATCATAAAGATTTGGTGAGGCTTTTTTTATTATTATTATCCTGAGAGGTTGTGCTGCTACCTGCTATAATTTTTGTTCCTCTACATGTCCAGTAGACAGCACAAAGGTTTTCAGTTATTCAGGTATATACTGGTGATACAGAAAAATAACACCACTTTTCAGTTTTTAAGGTTTTACATATCCTTTCATTAATATTTATGTTACAAAGTTTGTTAAAAGCTAAGTGTAGCTTTATTGCTTCCATGGTAACTGAGAGGAAAAGTAACAGCCAAGTGCTGCTTATCAGATTCCAGGAACTGAAATGATCTGAGAGAGTCTGATAACCCATCGGTCTGGGGAGGGTTCTTAAGCCATTTCTGAACTATTTTAAATCCATCACTCTACAGTGAGAAAAATTACGTGCAAGTGGAAAACTTAAAACACATCTGTCTGTCTTCCCAAGAATGGACATCCTAGCAATTTCTCATTTAGCTCAGACCATGCAATGTTCAATTAACTTGGTTTTTAGTGTGATCAGCGCCCAGAAAGGTCACGCAATAGCTAAATGGAGAGAGTAAACCATTTAGGAAATGCATTTGCAAAAAGGATTAGAAAATGCGAGGGGGAAAAGAAAATGGAAATGGAAAAGGGAATTACTTTTTTAAATGTATGATATGGAAAATGGAAAGGTATTTCTAACCAAATTTATTAATTACCGTACCGTACCGTCCTCTTCCGCTTATCCGGGGTCGGGTCGCGGGGCAGCAGCTTGAGCAGGGAAGCCCAGACTTCCCTCTCCCCGGCCACATCAGCCAGCTCATC
>JBBBVU010055287.1:0-11691 GCA_037177055.1 Atherinosoma microstoma | reverse complement strand
AGAACAACAAAGATGAAAAGAGGCCTGTTGAAACTTTTTTTAAACTTGACTGAAGCGGGCGGATGGAAGTTTTTAGACGTTAACTGAACTCTAATCAGATCTGTGTAAACTAGAGGTGAAGCTTCACATGATGCGTTCAGGTCCGGCCCCTCGCCGTATTGGCCAGGGCCTCTTTCTTGGGGGAGTGGGTCGCTCTTGTCCTCTGTCCACTCTGGGGGCCGGCTGCTGCCGTCCCCTGTGCCTCATGGCCGCCGGCCTTCATTTCATTTCTTCTTTTAAGATCCCCATTAGCGACTGACAAATCAGTTGCTACTCTTCCTGGGGTTTCCTCTACATTTCATTACAAGTTTCATAATTTACATTAATTTCTATACCATTCACACCTACACACATGCACACACACACACACACGCACGCTTACACACGCACACAAACAAGACATATTATACAACAGTCCAATGCACTAAAAAGCTAATAGAAAGCTTTTTCGTGCATTAGTGTGGGTATGTGGACGGGCGTTTCTGTATGTGTGGAGGAGCGTTTGTGTGTGTGTGGGGGGGCAAGTATGTATGGAGGGGTGTGGGTGGGTGGATATGGGGGAGCGCAAATTGCACGAGGGGGGTGTGGGTGAAATTTTGGGTGTGGGTGTGTGTGTGTGTGTTTTATAGAAAATGTTGTTTATTTTTGCACCTGTGTGTTTGTGCCCTCCAGAATGTTCCCTGTCTTTGTCCCAGGTTGGTTGATGCTACTTCTTGTTTGGAGGAACATCTGCGTTGTACCAGGCTCTCATTTCTTTGTATCCATGTTCTATGGGTGAGTTTATGTTCTTACCTCTCTGTCTGCTTGTGTGAACAGGAAGTCTGAGGACGGTAGAGATGCGTCACGATCGATTATAGTGAATTTCTTTTTGCTTCCATCGGTGCGTTTGATTTAAATCGGAGGTCAGAGGTGGGATCTGGGAATTAGCAGCCATCTTTAATGGGTGAAGTCGGAGCTAGAGAGTCTTTTACCAACTTTCCAAGTCGGACATCCGACATCAAGGGGCGGTCTGTTGTATTTCCGACAGGTAACTCGGAAAATCCGACTTCCAAGAACAAATCGAATGCACCGTTAGCTCTCACGGTGCCCCTCAAGCCGGCTTAAGAGACGATTCTTTGTAGTGAACAAGAAGAATATTGCACACATGCAAAATGGAATCTCTAATAAAAAATGCATCAAAAGCAAACTTCTTAAATAGAATTGAAATAAAAATTGCTTTCCCCCTTTATTTTACAGCCTTCTGATTCAACATTAACCTTTTTCTACATGCTAATAAAAATGTTTATAAATAAGACAACAATAATAAACCAATGAACTAATAGTAATACCCTTCAACGAGTGTGCAACCATTCAACCTGCCTTGGAGCAGCAAGAAAACATTAATTATAGCTCAGCTTGCTGCACACTGATCTACTCAGATGTGTCCAAGTCAGATATCTGCATCTCTTCTCTGAGGCTCTGAGCGGAGGAGATCCTCGGGATCGAGCGAAGGTGTTTATCAGCCAGACGTCTCCTGACTGATGTTTTGGCGGCAAAACATCAGCAAAGCATTCTGGGATTTATAGTATTAGCAGTACATGTGCTGTATAAAACCGGCCATATATTTATACTGCGGGCCAAATTTGGCCCGTGCAATGGAAACGCTTTGGGATTCTTCCAGATAAGCTGGAAGAAGTGGCCGGGGGGGGGGTAACCTGCTGCCCCCATCGAACGATCTTGAATAAGTGTCTGAAGTTGGAAGGGAGGATATCCGCTTCCAAATAAAAGTGTGAAAATGGCTTCCATTGAGATATTTTACGATGAAGATGAAGTTGAATGTTTTCCATTTATCCCACAGAACGTGAGAGAAGATCATGAAAAAACCTCCACAAAGAAACTTTCACTTCCATTTTACTCACAAAGTGACACATTCGGATCCAGAAAAACAGTTTTTAATCTTTGTATCATGAGTTGGTTTCCAGACTCTAAAGATGTGCGACAGTTTTTCCTCCAACATTTCGCAGACGGATTCTCCGGCAGGATGAATTCAGTCCGTTGTCTTTTCTGCCAAACCATCTAATCAGCATCATGGAGACAAACATCAGTCTGGATTTTATCTCATTTCCCGTCTTTATAAGTGTTTACTAGAAATAAACTGATGGTTTTCTGTCCGGATGAATGATAAAGTCTCCGTCTCCCCCTCGCGCTCATTGTCTGTCTATGTAATGAGCTTCTCCTTAATTACATTTTAATGAGCTGGAAACAGCTGCTGCTGCTTTATAGCTCCACTCCTTGCTTCTCCTTCATCCCTCGCTCCTCCTCTGTAAACCTTCCAGCTCTCTTCAGTCCCTGCTTCTGGTTCACGTTTTATGACACGACCAAGGTCAGAGAGCTGACAGGAAAGTGCTCGGAGTTTTGAAGTTGTTGCCAAGGAGACTCCGATGTTAAAGGCACATTTTGACAGTAAACGGTGGAGGGAATTAAAAAGCCAAGCAGGTGGGTGACAGTGTAATTTAGTTCTTTATTTTCAAGGTTGTTAGCAGATTTAAAGGCTAAATTAATGACTTTTTACATCAGAAACCGTTTTATTTTTGTTAGAACATTTGGAAAAACAAGCAGCAGGAAATCAGTTTTTAAATTTTTCTAATGAAAATTGGAAAAACTGGTTAGTAAATTGTCACTTCATGATAAAAAGATCTAAAATGAGAAGTTTCTGGGTCTGGTCCAAACGTTTTTAAGCGCGACTCCATCAGGGTTGAAGTGAGCCGGGACTTTGACCCGGGAGTGTTGGGTCTGTGGCTCATCTTCAGTCCAGCTGTTTCACTGCACAACACGTCTTCATTTATAATTCTCCCACACGTCATTGTGGGAAACATCGCCCCAACAGTGGAGCCATCCCATAATGTTCTAGCACTTATTTTAAAACTGCAGCGATCTGTGTTGTGGACGAGCGTCGTGCACAATGTGACGTTGAATAGAAGCTCAGCTGGACGTCTAATTTATTCCTCATATGTATCCGGTTGTAATGTCGTCAGACAGCTGGCGGCTCTTTGCTGCTAACCCGGTTAATACTGTTGACCTGACCTTCCCCGTGTGCCTGCATCTGGTTGGTAGAACAAGTCGTATAAAGGCTGGTGTTTCTATGATGGGAGACGTGTCGGTTCTCATAGAAAGATGTGAGAAAAGAGGAGGAAGTGAGCGAGGGGTCCCCGCCCCCCCCAATCTGGCCCGCCGGAAGACTTGGTAAATATGAAAATAACATAGAAGATAGTAACTGTAGATTTAATAAAAGTAGACATTTAAAATAACTTCTAAATCTGGAAAAGTTACTCTGATAATGTGAAACACTGCATTTATCAAATATGTGATTGTGTAGATCCATTGTGATGGAAGTTTAATGCACGTCTAAGTGAGTGAAGATGTAGAAGAATAAATATGTTTGCAAAACCAAATAAATTAATGGGCAAAAAAAATAAACATTTCTAATGAAAATACACAATTTGATCAAATTTAAAATTAAAACATTTGTGAAAAGAAAATTAAAAATGTTTGTTTATGCAATTTATTTAAAAAATATAAACATGAATAAATTTAATACATTTACACGTATATTTATATAAAAGATGAAAATATATATCAAACTTGTTTTTCATGTATTTCTTAGAATATTGAATAAAATGTGTAACTAAGACAAAATCTTAAATAATTTCAGGTTGTTCATGTTTTCTGTGAGGAAAGTTTATTACGGGGGGAAAACGGGGAGTTTTTTTTAATTATTTACAAGTCCCCGTAGGGTGCGCGTGGATGTCTGGTTGGATGTTGCGTGTGCATGTGTGTGAGAGTGGAAGAAGAAAAGATGAGTCAATTATGGTGGCAGTTATCCTGCTGGCGGGAGGGTCCTGCAGGCAATGAGATGGCAGCCACAACACTGAACCCGAGACAAAAGAACTGGGACAACATGGTGGACGTTTTGTCAACGTGCCTGAAAAGAGTCCAAGACTTTTTGTCCTGCGTCCACCTGTGTTCACACGTGTCCTCGTCGAGCTTTAAATCCTTCCTTGTCTGTAGATCTGGATAAAAGAGCTGAAGCAACCAGATGTATACGATGTGTTTACATGCAGCCACATTCAGTCTCTAACGGACGGCGGAGTGTAAAGGCCACTTTAAGAAGAAGACTTTTCACAGACTCTGAGAATAAAGTCATCATTTCATTGGAAAAATAATTGTTTTATTGCAAGAATAAAGTCGTAATATGGAGAATAAAGTTGTATTATAAGAATAAAAAGTCATAATTTTATGAGAATGAAGTCATAATATTCTAACCTGTCCTGGAAGAGGAAAGTATCAACTGAGGGTTGTTTGAACAACTTCAGCATTAGTTTCACAAACCATGAGATTCTTCATATTTTGTCACTTCAGCACCACATTATCGTTATTATCAGGACTTTGAAAAGAATCTGTGAATCTATTCCAGAGTTTAAACAGGCAGACTTGGAGGTAATGGCTGCTTTTGTGGAGGGGGAACTGGCTGGAACCGGAACTGGCTGGAACCGGAACTGGCTGGAACCGGAACTGGCTGGAACCGGAACTGGCTGGAACCGGCAGACTGCGGGCTTATCGACGGACGCATCAGCGGGTTATTCAGAGCGGTTCTGTGGTCTGATCAGCTGATGCGTCCATCCACTGGTTCCAGACATTTCCTAAACTTTCCTCTTCTTAAAGAACTGCTTAAAATATTACGACTTTATTCTCAGTCTGTGAAACATTATTTCCTTAATGTGGCCCTAATACTCTGTCGTACAAACGCAACTAGCACACATTTAAGAATTTACCTGCACTTAAAACTGTTATGGATTGTCAGCAGTTTTCCAAGGAGACCCAATAGCTGGACTTGCACTTCAAAGAGGTTTATTTACAGCAGTCAGAACCAAGGAAATCCAGAGCCGAGGATAGGTGAAGGCTCCGATTTATGATTCCTGAAGACACCAGGAGGCCAGCAGAGACAGGCCGGGGGTCCAAAGCTGATGACCTGTTAGCAGAACGATGGGAAGTCCAAGGTAAAAAACTGGACTCAGGAATGTGGAAGGCTGGTTCTTACCACCACGGAGAGAAAGTGGAAGATCCGGCAGCTTCTTTTAAACTGATGAGGAGATGAACTGCAGGTGGGGAGTAATGACACCGGGGATGCCAATCAGCTGTGGATCCTGCCACTGCAATGGAAGACCAGAGCCGCCCCCCCCCCGGATATCTCTCCGTTATCTGGGTTGACTTACCCAGACCTTCAGATCTGGATCAGCTGTACAACGAAGCTGGTTATCAACCCGGGGTTTTCCGTCTCGATCAGTGCGCGCTCACATAAAAGGGCGGAGTCTGTAGCGCCTGACGAATCAACAAGGGGAATCCCTGCAGGCTGAATAAGAAAGAAGTGGTTAGATTCTGGGAGGGATCTGGATAATCATCTGGATCCAAGGACTTTTAAAAAATATTCCGGGGAGATGGGGATCATTTTGCCTTAAGTGCTGTTGAATTAGAAATAATGCCCACAGTTGTTGGCCATAAATAGATCAATAAAATAACGTGGCGAGGTCTGCTTCTAGTTTCATAAGACTCACCGTGTGAGCACGTTTGTGTTGGAATATTAATTCTGTGACGGCGCGAGTAGCTGCGCGTTACATAAAACCCTGGTTCTGTACTTTATGTGTGAGCGTTATTATTAACCTCGTTATTTCAGGTGCAACCCTGGTGGAGCTAAACGCACTTGGGAACAAGTCAAGAACAAGAACAGACTACAAAATGCTCAGTGAGGCTTTATTTCCTCATTAAAATATTGCATCTATCTCTAAAAGATACAGCTTGCTAAGAAGTGAACCAGCTTCGTCGCACAGAAAACCCCGGGTTAACCCTGAAGTTGCCCCGATAAGAGAAAATGCAACTTCATAGTTCAGGCCTCTGGTGTGCCTGAGAGGACAAAACCAAACCCTGCCCAGAGCGGCCAGGCAGATCCCAACAAAAACATGAGGTAGGAGAACGTTTAAAGTCCTGTGATTAGCCACGTGTAGCTTCCTGCTAATGATGAAGTTCTCGATTAGACCGACACTCGTACAGAAAGTCAGAAACAGAGTAAAACATCTAAATCTCTCATTTAGCTTCATTTACTGCTTCCCTCCAGCTGCTCGATTTATCACGAATAAAGGATAAAAGCAGGTGGAAATGAGAAAAACAGCGTTTAATACTGACGGTTGCAGGTGTTTCTGGTCCAAACAAACAATGACTGTCGGCACGCCAACCCCCACCGATGCACAGGCGCAGTCTGATTGTCTTAATTAGCTACTTCAGGGACTCCCGACTGTCTGCTGCTCACCAGCTATTAGCCTTTATTGATCTGTTAAAGAAGGGATGCTTGTGCATCGACAGAGCAGGAGACGGACAACTTATTGTTGGTTGAGTCTGTTGTCGAAGATCAGCTGAACAAGATGGAATCGTCTCAGACGGTTTCACATTTCTCACTTTTATCTTTTATATCTTTTATAGATGATTTATTCCAGTTAGATTCAGGTGTGTTCATCTATTCTCAGAGTGTGTGTGTGCGTGTGTGTGTGTGTGTGTGTGTGTGTGCGTATGTGCTTGCGTGTGTGTGTGCGTGTGTGTGTGCGTGTGTGTGTGTGTGTGTGTATGTATGTGTGTGTGTGTGTGCGTGTGTGTGCGTGCGTGCGTGTGTGTGTGTGCGTGTGTGTGCGTGTGTGTGCGAGTGTGTGTGTGTGCGTGTGTATGTGTGTGTGTGTGCGTGCGTGTGTGTTCGTGTGTGCGTGTGTGTGTGAGTGTGTGTGTGTGTGTGCATGTGTGTGTGTGCGTGAGTGCGTGTGTGTGTGTGTCTGTGCGTGTGTGTGCGTGTGTGTGTGTGTGCGTGCTTGTGTGTGTGTGTTTGTGTGTGCGCGTGTGTGTGTGCGAGTGTGTGCGTGCTTGTGTGTGTGTGTTTGTGTGTGCGTGTGCATGTGTGTGTGTGTGCGCGTGTGTGTGTGTGCGCGCGTGCGTGTGTGTGTGCGTGTGTGCGTGCGTGCGTGCGTGTGTGTGTCTGTGCGTGTGTGTGTGTGTGTGAGTGTTTTGAAGCTTGACATCAGCATTGATGTGATGACCTTTACTCACTTTAAATAGACTAATGTTGAAGTTTGTTGTTAATCTTTGATCAGAGAAGAGAATCTGTGGGTCGGATTAACGCTTCATGCTGCGAACTAGCTGGCTCATACAGTGGCTGAGTGTGTGTGCACACACAGGACTGGCTCAGAAAGTGTTCGTGTGCGTGAAGGGGCTGGCCAAGGTGACTGTCTGGGGGTTAATAACTACTGACCCATACAGGGGAGCAGGATTGGGGGGGCTTAAAGTAACCACACACACTATTTCATCTTTCGCCGTCACCGCAGCGGTCGCGGCCGGTCCAAATTGTCTCGACGGTGCGCTCATCAAGGATTAACACACATTCGTAGCCGCGTGTGTGGATGGTTGACACTAAGATCTATTCTCTTCCTTTTCCATTTCTTTCTATATATTTGTCATTTTCCATTATTGTGTTACGGGTTGTTATCGCTAAATGAATTTGGATTTGATGATTTCTGTGAACTTTTTTAGCCCGGTATGTTAAGACGTCTGTCTAGGCTCAGACCTCTTAAAGCAGTGGTTCCCCCCACGATCCCACCACCACTCGCACCGTACGAAGAAATGTGCCACGAAACATGTCGTTTATTTCTAAAGTATTTCTATTTCTAAAAGCTTTTCTTTGTGTTCAGAATGAGAAGTCTACAAGTGGCTTCTTACCGTCAGGTGCTGATATGTAGAGACATTTAACCCCTACCTGGTCAAGCCGAGGCCAAGATATGCCGCATCATGTTTTCTTGTCTTTATTCGTAGTTGATTCATCATCATTTGTCCATGTTTTGCTAAAAGTTTGGGCCCCCCCTGGTGTTGAGGAAGTGAAAGTTGAAGCTGCAGCTTCAGCCAGCAATGGCCTGGAACATTTTAACAGCTGTTTCCCCGACAGTGGAGATAACAGACCAGAGCAGCCGTCCCAGAGAAGTTGCATCAGGAACAAAGAGACCAGGTGGAAAGACGAGGACAACGACTGGTTTTGTTGTTGCTGAACGCTCCTGTGGGCGCGGTGTTTAGCTCACCTAGCATAGCAAAGCCGGTTCAGTCCCGGTGTCGCCCTGATCCACTCTCTCCTCTACCTGCTGGACAAGGACTCGATATAACTGTAGACGTTCCCCCAATGATGTTCAATAATGGGGTTTTTTTACCGATAATTTCCAATACTGATATCTACCGATATATGCGGGGTCTCCCCCCCGGATAAAAAAGAAAAGCTAAATGATTTCAGGTAACTAACATCACGAATCTCCTGTCTTGGATTTAACCCATCATGCAGGATTTAACACAAATATCTCATGTTGGGACATTTCTAGTGAGAAGTAACTGAAGTCTAATGTATAATATGTGCATGTTGGGTAAAATTTGTCACTAAAGTAAAAACCAATACAGATCATTTCCAATATTACATTTTAAATCCAATATCAGCCGATATCGGACATCTCCGCTATAATCTGTCTTAATGTGCCTGACTAGTTGACTTTATACAAACATATGGGAGGAGGGGAAAATAATAGGAAGTTATGCTTTTTGATTTATATATATTTTACTTTTATCATTTATTTTTTACCCATTAGAAAATAATTCATATAAAATAAACTGTTTGTTTGTGTAAAGTCCAAACAAAGTGACTTTCCTTCTGAGATTGTGATCCAGCCTTTTATCTGCTGCAGCAGGGAAACGCAGCTGATGGCTGGAAATCCCAGTTTATTCCCTCTGTGTTTAGAAGGGAAGCAGCTTCACACAACTTTAGATTCATCCTGCTGACTTGTTCCCTTTTAACAAATAAATCCAGAAATTTTCATCCTTCCTTTCTCATAAATATTTCATTTGATCCCATTAATGTTTAATATGAGATTTATAAGAAATATTTTAGCTGCTGTTAAAGTGTGTGCAAACCAAAAACTTACTGCATTTTTCTACATGCAGCAGAACTTTTAAAAGAGAGCAAGAGTGCAAAGCACTACTTTTCAATTAATTATTGAATGATTAATCGCAGAAAATCCCGATTAAATGGATAATTCCCCACAAAGTAAGGCCGATGAAAGTTGCTGTGAATGAGTGGCTCCGTCAGAGGGCTGCATGCATGTGTGTGAGGGTAGTAAACACACAAACACACATGCTCACACACAAACAGTGTAATTAGGTACACGGCGTAGTACAAGCTCTTTCATTTGGAACCCCAGAGTCCATTTAAAGCTGGAAATAGCTGCAGGTCAGGGAGCTGAAACACCAGAGTGGTAGGTTTGTGTAGGTTTTGCCCCTGAGTCTAATTGAGTTTTCAAGGAGCTCTTATCCTTTAAAAGAATAGCGGTGTGTATGAGTGTGTGTGATGGAGGGAGAGGGTTGGAGGTTACCGTTTGCATGTTGTATATACGTTTAACTAGCAAGGATGCACATTAGGAGCTTTTGTTCTTCGTGTGAGATATAAAAGAGTCCAAATGACTTTCTGTTGCCATAAATACGTCAAAATGTTATTTCCTTTAATAAAAATGACCATGTGCATCCCTTCATTTATCCTCTCATGCATCTCTTTTCTTACATTACTTGCTTGTTTGCTGCAGTTATCCCAGACATTCGTGTTGTTTGAAGGTAAATGTGTTTAACTGTGAGCCTGAGCTACAGTCCAGAAGAAGGCTGCAGTGTAAAACATTAGGTTGGCTCATGTGTGTCCACTAAGTACACATGGTTCAGTCTGAAACTGGACTTTTAAAAATTCATGCAGACAAATGAATTCACCCAAAGTTGGACAATATTAAAACTCTCCAAACCCCCCCCCCAGATCATTTCATTTAGTTTTTCTGTTTTATTTATAAGGGATCATGTAGAATTTCAAATATAAATGTTTCCATTTGATGCACTGTAGCAGAGTTAGCCTCAGGCTCATTCACATCAACAGTCTCCTGGCCGGGCACAAGAAAAGCCTTACAAAGACCACATAACACACATTTATTCAGCTCCATGGGAAAATACAAAAGGTTGAAATTCAGAGTGACATGAGTCTGGTTACAGATTCGGGTGCTTTTTAAAACCAGTTTACGGAGCTGCAGCTCTTTATATTATCTGTTGGAGCGTCGTGGCTTTAAAAGAAAAGGCAGATTGTCCAAAAGTTGTTTGGCAGAAAGGTTCCTTCCAGCTGTAGATGGAAGTTATTCTGGTGGATCTTACAGGAGCAGCAGGGTGGTGGCACACTAAACCAGTAAACATGTATCTTGCATACTGGAGTAAAGTTTTAAAATGGTCTGAAATGTTTTGATGATGGTACTGGAACGGCTTTTTATCAAACCTTTTTATGGCTGGTTTGTAGTAATTCAGGAGGTCTGATGGCTGATTGTCTGGCCCGTCCCCAACATACTGCAGGAGATGTGTGGAAAAAATGAGTGTGCATAAATATTTTGGCTACGTCCGTCGGGAGAAATGATCTAATATGTCTGAAATGTGCCATTTGATCGAAGTTAAGCCTCAAATCTGGACGGACACAAACATATTTGAAATCAGAGACTATTTATATAAAAGACTGTCTTTTATGTTTATTATTTATTTATTTATTTATTCATTTATATTTTTTTCATTTCTTTTTATTTCTTTTAACTTGTTTTAACTTTATTTCATTTTATATACATTTTTATTGTATTTATTGATATTGCTGATTTTATTGTGCTGCACTTTGGAGACATGTTCTGTTTTAAATGTGCTTTATAAATAAAGCGGTTTGGATTTCAATAGATTCATCCTTAATGAAAGTGTCTGCCCCCTAGTTTTACACAAGAACTCACATTTCGTCTTACTGATATTCAAAGTGAGACCAGATTGATCGAACCTCTCAATCTGGTCTTACGGCTCTTATTTAATACGAAGCTCCTCGGCTGTAACAGTAAACACTCCACTAGTTTCAGTTTGTAACTGATTCCCTCGCAGAGCATTTCGTACACAACAGGTCACAAAAGCTAAAACAGTTGTCTGAATCTCAGAAGTTGAGTGCAAGTAGAGAAAAACCAGCGATAGTACCAGGACCGTAAAATCAAAACAATGAGCTGGAACACATTAAGATGCTCTGCAAAGCTGAGGGGGACCAAAGGGACGACTGGGACCCCTGTCAGAATGGATCATTGGTTTAACTGTGTCTGTTTCCCTCCGTTACATCGAGCTAATGTTATCAGGAAAGGCAAATAACATTAAAATGAACTGTAGTTTTACTTTTAGCAGAGGTACTACACTACACTTAGCATTTTTTTTTTAAAAAGTCAACATGCATTTAAATGTCCTCTAATAATAAGCAGTAAAAAAGTGTTGCCACAAGCCAGCGTTCCTTTTTCTTTCTGAATATGAGTCCTAATTAACACGACAAGTACACAATGTTTTAGAAATTATACCTCGCAGCGCATCCAAACACATCCTACTGAGCTAAAATATTTTGACATATTTCATCCTTCACTTTTTAAAGTGTGTGTGTGTGTGTGTGTGTGTGTGTACATTTGCACAGTGTGTTGTCAGCAGTAATCTAAACTGCTGCTCCTCAAATACACATTGAGCATA
>JBBBVU010055078.1:0-11700 GCA_037177055.1 Atherinosoma microstoma | reverse complement strand
AATCAGTGATCAGGCTGAGAGACAGACAGAGAGGGATCTTAAAGGGGCAGAGACAGAAAGAAGTGAATCATGACAGTGGGTGGGAAAAGGTGAATTATGAGTAGGAGAGCTAGTCAGGCTCAAAAAGGTCAGGACCAGGATGAGAGCAGATATTATTCCAACCTTCGTTGTGCATCAGCCTGTGGGCTAGGAAGAATAGCCATAGATATAAAAAGAACTTAACTATTAAATAATTTTGTATCTTTATCATCTACAACAAGGCAGTCACATATGTCACATACACATCCCCACCAAAAATAATATTCTTTTTTCTCAAATTCCCTGAAATGTAATGAAGTTTACAGGATTTAAAATTGAGATGTTATTCTTGGTAATGAATTATTAGTGTATATATCACAGAACTGTCATCTGATCTTCCCTACATCGAATAATTTTGTCTGCAATAATCAAGATGCTTTAATGCGTGTTAATTTGAATCAGATATGCACGCAATATATGATTTACATGTCTTACTTTATTACAGTAAGTCTTATCATTTTACTACACAGTTTATCCAGCTTGCACACAAGGTAATAAAAGCCAAAATTAAGAGTTGGTGAAATACTTTACATACTGTTAGAATTCAGTATGACACTAGGGACCATCTCTGACGTCCATGCAGAAAATCAGAATCTAAGAGTTAATACAGACTGGTAAGTAATCTGTTTTAGTTGATAGTTGTCAAAAGATCAAGAATAAATTGCAAACAATAATTCATTTTTGATACAGTTTATTCAAATTCAGGGAAGCTGGAGCCTATCCCAGCAAGTAGCAGGCGAGAGGAAGGATACAACCTGGATAGTTCGCAGTTAACTGCAAACAATATTTGCTAAAAGCTCCTTAGGTGTTGTGGTGGAAATTTCATCATACTCATTTATGTCACGACATTTCATTCACTATATCTCGTGTTTTTCTCAGTACTCCAGTGATTATAGTTTATCTGTGATTTGTGTTGACGCATTCTTCCTCATTATGATATGGTGTATCATGGGACATGCATCAGTGACAGCACGGCTGACTTTCAGGCCACCGTGACTGGTCCTCTCTTCGTCTGGACACTACATCTACAGTTTAGGAAGAACAATCTAATCTGTGCTTCTCCTTGACGTCTCTAGGACTGAGGTTAAAAAGGACTCTTATCTCAGCATCCGGGAGAATCCCTCCAGAGTTCTGTTCTGATCGGAGCTATGGACGGTTTCTCCAATTGCAATTGATAACTCTGTTCATTTAATTTACTTGTTCTGTTTTAATAAACCGTTTATATGTTTTTCCAACTCATCCAGACTCGAATCATATTTCATCCACGACAGTGTACTTTCAATAGTGCCAATCTAAACTGTGCAAAAGCATACACTCCACAAAGGATGCTGGTCCTTATCATGGTGAGCCATGAAAGAAAAAAAAAGAAAGAAAGGAAGGAAGGAAAGAAGGAAGGAAGGAGAGGGGAAGAAGATTCTTTGAGAACTGAGGTGAGCAGGACACCTGAACCAACTTACCCCATTTGATCTGATATCAGCAGGACGTTAGGCTTCATTTCAGGACATTACAGATTAATGAATATCAGAAATTCATCAAAGTTTTTACCGGCAATCATTAAAAATGTCACTGACCTCATGGTAAAAATAGTTCAATTTTCTATCCACAATTTAGCCCTTTCCCAGAGATCAATCATGACATATTTAGTATCAGTGGATTCCTTGTAATTTTAGGTTCACCAAGATGTCACGGTCATTGCTTTATCTGAAAAAATAATGCAGCAGATCTCCAAAACAGCTGTATCGATATAGATGTCCAAAATGCAAAACCAGTAAAACGGCACCCATATCAAGCTAACCCACTAAAACACTCAGGTTGATAACAGACTACCGGAAAGTAAATCGGATTACTGTAACAGATTATTTTCCTCTTCACAGAATCGAGGACTGTGTTGACAACATCGGATTCGCCCGTTACGTGAGTAAATTGGACTTATTAAAAGGTTACTGGCAAGTGCCCTTAACCGAATGTGTTTCAGACATTTCTGCTTTTGTTACCCCTGACGACTTCCTTCAGTACACAGTTAGGGTCTTTGGTATGTGCAATGCACCTGCTACGATTCAGAGACTAGTTAACCAAGTATTGTCCGATCTTCCTTAGTGTTCTGCGTATTTGGATGACTTAGTTGTATTTTCAGATTTGTGGTTAGAAAAAACGGAAATTTGAGTCGACTGATGAGTGCCAGGTCTCGTTCGAAGAAGCAAAGTCACTACTGTGTCATGCTCCTGTTCTAGCGGCCCCTGATCTAACCTGACCCTTCAAACAAGAAATCGATGCTAGTACTGTAGGATATGGGGGGGAGCTGGTTCTGCTGCAGGAGGATTCTCAAGGAATTGACCATCCCGTTGACCATTGTTACTTCAATAAACATCAGGTGAGGTACTCGACAATTGAACAAGAAACACTCGCTTTGCTAATGGCTCTTTGTCATTTTGAGGTCTATCTTGGCTCCAGTGCAACACCCATAGTGGTCTTCACGGACCATAATCCCCTCATCTTTCTCCACTGTGTGTACAACCAAAATCAACGTCTCATGCGGTAGGCTCTGCTGATCCAGGACTACCAACTGGACATCCGACATAAGAGAGGGTCTTTTTGTTGCAGCTAAGTTTCCCTAGAGCCGGGTCGTAACACCTATATTTACTGGGTTGTTGTAGTTTTTTTTGTTTTTTTTCCCACTCGTGCCTGATTGTTGCTCAGTTGATTTTTACCCATTGAAACTAATAGCAAAAAGTCATAGCTGAGACTACGTGTTGATAAAAACATATTGCAGCGGGAGTATACGTGCAGTAGAACTAGGAAACCTGTTTCAATGTGACTGTTATTCATGCTGTTATTCATGCGCATCTGTGTCAAATAGCAGGGCCTCGCATTTCAAGTTCACACAGGGACTCGCACCCTCCCCGCGACAGACCAGCATACCATACCATACATAACCATACCATACCATACCAACTTTATTTATAAAACACTTTAAAACAAAGTGCTGAACACAAGTAAAATCATGAAAATATCATGTATATGTCGCATGATAAATGGACTGTACTTAAATGGTGCTTTTCTAGTCATGTTGCCCACTCAAAGTGCTTTGACACTTTGTCACATTCACACACATATTCATACAGCACGTCTATTATTTATTTATGAAGCACTTTTCATGCAGAAGCAACACAAAGTGCTTTACATAGGAAATACTATCTATGAATATTTAAAAAAAGAAAAATTAAAACCTTCATACACCAGTATGCTATGTATCAGAAATTTAAAACATACACCTCATTATAGTGTCTTTCACACACAATCATAAATGCCCACTCACACACACAAAGCACATGTACATCCCCCCCCCCACTTAAAGAACCTTAAAATCAAGGTGCTTTATTCTATCACGCACATTCACACCCTGATAGGTACATCGGGAAGCAGAGTAAGGTTCAGTGTCTTGCCTAAGGACACTTCAGCATGCAGTCAGAGGGAGCCTGGAATCAATCCACTGACGACCGCTCTTCCTCCTGAGCTTTAATCGCCCTGAGAATACGCCCTGACATGAGAATAGGCTGTTACTAATGAATAGCCAAATAATTACAGTAAATATCCTTAAAATGATGAATAAGTTAGTTAGGCTTGGAAAAGTATCTATTATTTAAAATGATACTTATTTGACTGTTATTTCTTTAAAAGACCGAGAGTGAAAGGATAATTAAAGACAGCAGCCTTATTATCACCAGGTTACTGTCTGTTTCATAACTCAGACAGTGTGGAGCCAAAGCAGTAACACAATTAGTCTGTTGTAAAATAAATTGAGTTCAAATAAATAACTATTAAATTACGTTTTTGTACAAGATATAATAGTAGGCCTATAGATATGAAGATGTTTTTTTTAGTAGGAAAAAACTGGATTTGCTTCGTGAAGATGTAATTTTGCCTATAAAGTTGTTCAGAAAAAGTTGGGCCCAAGGCCAAATTTAGTTGCCGACTCCTGCAGTATGTGCTGCTGCACTTCATCAAAGAAGCAACCTGGCTGTCTGTGTCTGTCTAAAGTGCCTTTCTGTCACAGCGGGGAACAGTCACACTTTGTCTCACCCCCCGTATTTGATGTTGTACCTTCACATGACTCCGCTGCGCAGGTAAACGAGCGAACAAACAGACACCAGCCAGCAGCTATGACACCACCAACTGGTAAGGAGTGTGGACCAGAATGTCAAATGCGTCTACCTAGTTGTTGGTTAACATATGAAATGGGTCATCGTGCAGCCATCCTCTAAATCAGGGGTGTCCAAAGTTGGTCCTCGAGGGCCATTGTCATGCAGATTTTCAATGTTTCCCTGCTCCAACACAACTGACTCAAATTAAATGGATTCAACAGCCTAAGTTCTGCACAATGACAGATTAATTTGAGTCAGGTGTGTTAGAACAGGTAAACATCGAAAACCTACAGGATGACCTTGACCTTTTTACAGGAATTTTTTGGCTATTTAGTAATGCAAAGTAGGGCAAGTAGGCACCTATGAGAGATTAGCATTCACCAGTCTAAGAGGAAAGATACAAACAATTATGTGGTCTACAAATAAGCTGCTGAATCTGACAGAGTTTTATTTTTTTTAAACTTATTTCTGACCTCCAAACTCCAAACAAGTGACATCTATAATGTGCATTTTTGGAGCCGTTGCTACCCAGCAGCATCCCGAGGCCGAGAAACCGCACTGCAAATTTTTCTTCCAGAATGGCGCATGATGTTGCAGTTGAGTTTTGCCATTGTAAACGTGCACTGTGGCTGATTCAGCAAAGAAACGCAGGAAGACATTATTGGAAGAAGAGAAGAAAAAAAAGACACAGTGAGAGATAAGACAAGAGTCAAAATAAGACTGTCTTTTACTGGTTGGACAGAGCTCACAGTGCAGGTAGGATTCAAGATGGATGCGAAATTAGCTGATTGGGGGCATGTCACTGAGAAAATTGCAAACGTTTTGTGGTATGTCTTAAACTCGACAAAATTAACAAAATTGTAAGAAGCCATTGGTGAACAAGTCCCAGACATCTGTAATGGATTCAAATGACAGACTCTAGCTAATTCATCATGTAACTTTCATTCTATTGTATGTTACGCTATAAGCAGGTTAACATAATCATATCTATTTTGCTTGTATGAGAGATTAAAGAGAAGAAAGGTGAAATGAAGGTTTCTCTCAAGGTAGTGAGGAAGTTGAGGAGAGGAAATAAGGGGAACAGGAAGATAGCAAGAAGCTGAGTAATGCAGAAGAGTGTCTGCCAGAAGATCCAGGACTATGGCCAGAGAAGCTCACTGGCCAACAGGGAGATGTTGTTCAAACACATGGGGTGTGTCTCAATCAGCGCACTTGCGCCCTTTTGAACACTATAGTTAAGTGCATCGTGTGTTCACACTGTAATTGAAGCTAAAATTCAGTGGTCTGAAAATACCTGGATGCTGCTGTAATACCAGCCAAAAAACCAGGGTGGAAGATGGACACTACTTGCGCTAAACAGGTATATTGCCGACGTAGAGGTAAGGGAGAGACTTATACCGACTCAGTAGAGTTATGACAGTAAATGTTAGCACTTACATTGAGACGCACTCAGTGACTTTCTTTTTTTTCATGCATTTATTATTCTTTCTCTATTTAAAGGTTAAACCAAGGTTGTATTCATTATATTTGTCTTATGGGGTCTAATGTGTAATTTCCATGACCTGCATCCTACCTGATCCTTTTAATGTATGTAAAATGTCAGTTTGTCTGTATATGGGAGACAGGTTTCAATTTCGTTGAGTCTTCGGGCCCAATGACAATAAAGATTCAAAATGGGCATGAAAACTATGAATCAAAACACAAGCAAAAAACAAACCAACTATATAAATGTCCTTGTAAGACTGGATGAGATATTCAGACGAATGTAGGGCAGAAAAGGCTCCCATGTTCTATACAATACAAGATCAACAAGAACGTTAGATGATCCACAGACACATGTACTCAAGAACTGGCCTGTGCCACTGAGCAATAGAGCCTTTACTGTTATCCAGTTAATACATTTTCTTGCACAGAATGTTAGGTCAGTCTATACTTTCCACTGTGAGAAGGAGATTTAGTTGGAAGATATAGATAGCTGGTATGGGAGGAATTGATATTTCAGTATCAATCCGAACATCATTGATAACAACGTAGCTCATTTATTTCATTAATTATATTACGTACACAGCAGAGAGAAGACTGAGGTCCAGACCTCGCTGTCCTAAATGGTAGCTACAGCCATGGTTATGAAGACTTCTAGACCAGTCAAATGTTAAGATGTAACATTTATCTGATTAATTTAAGAGATAGCTCAGTCATAGCAAGAGTGTTAGGACATGAGGTTTTTTTCATCTCATTCTTCTTTTTAATGTTTATATATCATTAGTTATATCAGTGAACGCTTTCCAAAGCACCGCATAGACCTGTGTTTAACAATTACCATTTACAGCTGAATTTTTCAAGTGTTTGCATCTGCGTTTATAAACAGTTTTCCATGTGTTAATGAAGTGAATGATTCAAATCATTGATTGCATTTGAAGCAGGAAGTTTATGTCCAATCAGTACAACACGGAATTGAGGTTTCTAAGGTTGTAAAGGCAAATGCACTAGGGAATTTTTTGGTATTCTTTAATTGTTTTGACCAATTGACACTGGAATGGATTGGTGAAACATCCATTGTGTAGCTTCCCTCTCTCTTGTTTATAGCTGGGATAGTCTGCAGCTCTTCTACAAACCTAAATGACGTATGGAAAATGAAAGAATTAAATTAATGTATTGTTGATTTGTCCTAAAATTGCCAGCCAATCCTTTTATTTGAATTGAATTTATATTGAAGGCTTTAGAAATTAGAAGAAATGCAAGAGACACAGCTTATTTCAAATGGTCCTTTACAGAATCTCAGGGGGGAAAAAATGGATCCCATTAACTTATGGTAATGTATACATACATGCATGCAATTCAAAAGCCTTTTGAATGAAACCTGAGTTCTTATTAAATGTTCTCTATATCGATCAATCGATCAAATTTTATTTATAAAGCACTTTTTCATACATAAAAATGCAGCTCCAGGTGCTTTACATTAAAAACAAAAGCCCCCCCACCGCCACCCCTTTACCCATCAGATCCTCCAGACTGTAAACCCAAAAATCTCACATACATAATATATTCACACAGACACCCATAGCACCTGTTTATGTGCACACACACACATCACATGCATAATATCTCAAAGCACTGTCCTAACCCTTACTTATTGCATCAGAGAAATAAGACACTGGAGAAGATGGTATAAAACTATGTAAAATTGAAGGATAAAATAGAATAAGATAAAATACGCTAAGATATAATAATAATAAAAATAAAACAGAATAAAATTGAAAAAAATATATAAAAATACCAATAATAGCCTAAAAAATGTTCAATAGAAAGCTTTACTAAAAAAATAATTCTGTAGTTTCTTCTTAAAAATAACACTCCCAGCTTCTCTCAGGTCGTCGGGAAGGCTGTTCCACAGGCGGGGACCGTGAAAGCTGAAAGACGCCTCTCCATATGCTTTAGTCCCCACCTTGGGGGCTGGTATTTTGGTTGTTCCTGACGACCTGAAGACCCTGGGAGGCTCGTAAACTAAAAGCAGGTCAGATAAATACTTTAAAAACTAATAAAAGTATTTTAAAATTGATTTAGAAGCACACAGGAAGCCAATGCAGAGACTTTAAAACTGGTGTAATATGAGCTCTTCCTCCGGTCCTCACAAGCAGACAAGCAGCTGAGTTTTGTAATAGCTATAATGGTTTCATGGTCTTTTTAGGAAGACCGGAAAGAAGAACGTTACAGTAATCTATTCTACAGGTGATAAAGGCATGGACCAGTGTCTCTGCATTGGCATGAGAGAGGAACTGTCGTATTCTGGAAATATTCCTGAGGTGGAAAGAGCCCTGTCTTTGTTACGCTTTTAATGTGTGATGAAAAGTCAAGTTTGGAATCAAAAATGACTCCAAGGTTCTTTACCTCTTCAGCTGGTTTAAAAGAAAGTGATTTTAGTTTTAAAACCAGTTCCTCCCTCCGCGCCTCAGGACCGATGACTAAAACTTCTGTTTTGTCCTGGTTGAGCTGGAGGAAGTTTTCTGCCATCCATGTCCTAATATCTAAAATACAATTAAAAGGGCTGTCTATAGGGCGAGTGTCACCAGGCGACACGGCAATATAAAGCTGTGTATCATCAGCGTAACTATGAAAATGTATCTCCAATCTCCTGATGACATCCCCAAGGGGCAGCATGTAAATATTAAAAAGAATAGGACCTAAAATTGAGCCTTGGGGAACGCCATACATCAGACTCATCAATGTTAATAAAAACCTCTGTCTGCAAGATATGACCCGAACCAGTTTAAAGCAGTACCAGTGAGGTCAGCTCGGTTCCGAATTCGGTTTAAAAGTATGGTATTATCCACCGTATCGAAGGCAGCACTGAGGTCAAGCAGGAAAATAAACTGATAGGTTTTTCCTGTCCAAGCTGGTTCTTATATCATTTACAACTTTGACCAGTGTCGTCTCCATACTGTGTTTTGTCCTAAAACCAGAATGGTAGCCCTCAAAGATATTGTTGTCTTTCATAAAATCATCAAGTTGATTAAAAACAAGCTTTTCTAAAATCTTGCTTAAAAATGACAGATTGGATATGGGTCTATAACTGTTCAGATCAGAGGTGTCTAGATTTGCTCTCTTCAGAGTGGGCCTAACCAAAGCAGTTTTATATGCAGCCGGAAAGACACCAGTCTGAAGAGAGCAATTCACAATATTTAGAACATCAGCCTCCAGAAAGGTAAAAATGGACTTAAAAAGCAGTGTGGAGATGGGATCTAAAGAACAAGTTGTTATTTTTTCCTGGGAAATAATTTTGTTGACCATGTCTGCATCAACCAGGACAAAACTGTCCAGTGTTTTCCCCAATGCGGATAGTGATACAGTGCTATTAAAATCTACAGAGTGGGAGTTATTAAAACCAGATCTAATAGTTGCAATCTTATTCATAAAATGGGCAGCAAATTCTTCACATTTAGCATTTGTTGCAGTTACACCTGCATCTTTAAAAGGGCTCGTTAAAAAGTTGATGATCTTAAAAAGGGTCTTTGGGTCATTGTGGTTATCCGTGATAATCTTGGAGAAATATGTTTGTCTCTAAATTTGTTGTGACACTTTGACCCTACAAGCTTTAGTTCAGTCATCTAAAGTTATATGAGACAGCCTTCAGTCTATAAAAGCTATAACTGCACCATTGCAGTCCTCCTATTATACATTACAACACAATGTGGCTGTCCTTGTTCCAAAAGAGCCCCAGTTGCACCATTGAGAAGTTCTTTATGCATGTAGAAAGAAGTCTATTGCCCAAACTAAATTCATACATTTTTATGGTTTATTCATCCAATCCAAGCAAGCAAAAATAAAAACATTTTACCCTCACTGCAGCGTCTTCTCTTGTGTTGGTTGAAAAAGAAAGAAAAACAAAGACCCCATCCAGGTACATGCTGGTCCTATACCCAACAACATATCTATATATATTTTATTTACTCCCCACCAATAATTAAACAGAGAAACTTAGCTGAAAAGTAAAAATATTTTTCTCAAAACAGACAAAAATAAACTAAACTGCTGAGATGAATAGCTCCTATAGAATGTAATTTTCAAAACTTTCTTTTAAAAAAAAGTCACTATCAGTTTCATTTTGAACCCACAAAATTGGATCCTTCAAAATTTCCAATGACGCGTGTCTGAGAAATGCTGAGTGCATATTGCTGGAGTATAAGATCAGTATTTACCCCTATATGAAATCATTCTTTTATCACATTTCTTAGTATTTAGGATTTTTACATTTTTGTGAAACTAAACATTGCTTACCCTCAATATCAGTGAACATGTTGATTGGTTCTCTCACACCTTCATGGAGTCAGCTGGAAAACAACTCAGGTCAAATGGTTTATTCAATGCAAACATCTCATCTCAAACATCTCATGAAACAAGTATATTAGACAATGAAAGTGACATACTTTATTTGTAATATTGATAATAAGGATCCATCCATCCAGACTATAAGCAGTCACAGGAATAATTTTGCTTATTTTTCCTGCTATAGTCTAGCACTAGTGTGCTTTGCAGCTACACATTTCATGCTGTTTTGCAGTCTCGCCTTCTTATTTAATCAAATTTCTTTATGATTTCACTGAGCCCGTTCTCTTACTCCCTCCCATTGTCATGCAAAAGCCAATTCTCAAAAAACTAACTTGACTGGCGAAGAAAAGAAGCCATTGGGTTCTCTCAGAGATCCATTTTATGTCAGATTTAAATTGCAGGAGGAACAATAAGTTCTCTGAAACAGCATGTAATTGCAACTGTATTTATTTTAATAGTGCCAGTGGAAATTGGAAGTGGAATTTGCTTTCCACATTGTCAGACAGACCTCAGGGTAACTAATCTGTTGCAGATTATTTTACATCTGGATAATTATGACTTTATATTCATGAAAATAATTACTACATCCAAATCAGGGCCGCTGCTAGCCATTTGGGTGTCCTAAGAAATATTGTTTTCTGGTGCCCCGCATTTTTTGTCAATATAGCAGCTGTTACAAAATATTATAATTCTGCAATGCTTAGGGTTAATTTTCCAGAAAAAAAGTAATTTTTACTGTTATGTGTCATGTTGGAAGCAAACATTTCCCCCTCACTTCTGCTGTGCTCTAGGTTTTTGACCCAGGAGATGGTGCTTGAGGGGAGAGTAAACTCCCCCAAAAAGTGGAAAAACCTAAAAAAAATTAAAAAAAGGAGAATCTTTGTCTCTTTGGCCCAAGTTTAAAGTTGTTGTGCTGACAAAAGGGAGGAGACGGCGAGTACCTGGCTCTATTATGCAGACCCTGGGCTCACGGCCCTACATTTCTCCCCGTTTTTGTTGCTTCATGCCTGTCAGACCTCACCATACTCCCCCACCCCACCCTACCGCCATTAATGCAGGTGACTCCACACACTCCTCTACACACAACCCGTCTTTCCCCTATCACCATAAGCCCCCACCCAGTCCAATGCCCTCCACATCTGGTCCCTCGCCCGCTCCCTCATCAAATGTGCCGCAGCAACAAAAGAGGAAGTCTGATGCAATCATGGATTTTCATGATAATCATGGACAGAGTTACAGCCATTGGTTACAGCTCAGAATGAAAGATATTTCAAAATCCCCCCCCCCCTCGGATGTGCCATTCAGAGCACCAGCTGCCACATTAACACTCAGAAATGTCTGGAAGCTCATCTGGAGGGGGCCAGGAGATCACCGCGCCATGCTTTGCCTTGATCTCACCTGCGATTCTGTGGATGACCCTGTGCACAGTTGACTTAAGAACCCCAAAAGCACAAGCCACCATGGAGAGAGAAAAGCCATGCGCGAGGCCGTACAAAAAAATCAGGACCTCCAGCTCTTGACCCCAGCTGTGTTGTGTAGATGGCAGTTTGGGATTGAGAATGTAAGTGTGTGTGTGAGTGCGCGTGTGTGTGTGTGTGTGTGTGTGTGTGTGTGTGTGTGTGTGTGTGTGTGTGTGTGTGTGTGTGTGTGTGTG
>JBBBVU010054511.1:0-11732 GCA_037177055.1 Atherinosoma microstoma | reverse complement strand
GTTTATTATGCTGGTCACTACTACGAGATGCAGAGCTGTCCTGTTGCTGAGAGGAAATGACTGAAGTGGGAGATATTGTGAAGTGTTACAAAGCATAAACCTGCAACACAAGGAAAAACCATGTGGACTTTAGTTCTAGCCTCATAGATGATCATAAGAGCGTGGAATGAGCTGCTAGGTTTTGTTATGAGAAGATGTGCTTCATGCTGGGCTGAGACATGGAGAGGTTCTGCTGTTACACTTCCCATGATCCGCCGGTCATCACGTTGATCTAAGAGCCTTAAATTAGACACATTGGGAACTTTATTCTCTGCTGCTCTGAGAGACCTGGAGTTTCATCACAAGCTAAGTAATTGATTAAATAATCTTTAATACCTTGGAAAAATATTCATAAAAATATTCATAAAAATATTCATAAAAATTTTTATAAAAATATTCATAAAAATATTCATAAAAATATTCATAAATATTTTTTTAAATATTTCATCTGCAGTGATTGACTACAAGGAACGATCTAGCTCGTACAGCAATGTATTACAGCACTGAGATTGGGAAGAATGGAGCGGACTTCTTTGGTGTTTCTTCTTTCACTATTCTGGTTATTGTTCAACTGATGCTAAATTAACATGAAAAATTAAAGTAACTTAAAGACTGGCAGATCAGATTCATTAGTAACCATGGGCCGCTGTCTAACGTTGTCAGTCCAGATATTCTTTCTGCTGTCAGTGTCAGCAGATGGCAGCAGATGCCCGTTGGTCACCGCAAAGATGGCGGCGCTGCACACATAAAACAGCCGGTGGGTTAGTCTATAAGATAGTTTCCACACAAAAATTAATGAAATCTTGGGGCTAAAAAGTTAATCTTATAGCTGAATGCTTAAAAGAGTTCAGAACTCACCTTCAAATAAAGCAGGTCTTCAACTTTATATTCTCTTATCATATATTCCTGAGTTGGTCTCATTATAAACTGTTGAGATGTTCTCATACACATGTTCTCCTGTAGGGGAAAACATTGTTATAACTATTTTTCATTAAACCAAAGCAGATATAGATTTAGTTAACAGGTGTTAGAAACCAGCTACAAATTTTTTAAGATGACATTTTCAAGTAAGGTTTACCTTCTCAGAGTAGATCATGTAATTATAATGATTAATACTGACATGTTGCCAAAGATTGATAAATTATCACTTTTTAATCAGTTATTCTTTGATGTTCAATGATGTTTTCATTACCTTCAATTTTGATGTCCAAAGCTGTCCTAGCATGAGTGGAAGGTGTAGTCAGTTTGGTGATGGTCTCTATGTTTGTACAGAAACAAATTCAGACCAATCAATAAAATACCTGTTAAGTGCAGTTTAAGTTGTTCACTGCTCGTCATGATATGTAAAGTGAATAATCAAAGTCAATCTGTCCCAAACCTTTCCGAATTCTCCTTTTCTTAATACAACTTTGGTAATATGATGTTGTGAGAGATGTTTGATAGAAATTAATCCAATTTAGGGTGACTTGCTAAATTAAGATATTTTACTCAAATCCGTCCAAAAAAACTCAGTAAAAAATATTTACACCTTTACTTTTATCACATTTATGCTTGTTTTTCTTTCCTTTTTCAATCTTGTGTACAGGATAAAGTCAGTTATATACTACCCCGTACCTGATTTAGCTCTTGCATTGATGTTTCTTCTAGATATTGAAATAAAAAGAGAACATTGTTAAAATGTGGTCAAATAACTAACTTTAACAAAATCTTACTTCATCCTGTATTTGTACTTATTCTACATCTTTAATTAGATAAAAGTAACATGATAGAAGATTGAGTTGGTAACCCAGAAGGATGCATTTATAATAAGATGAAAACCTTTCACGTCTGAGTAAATGACAAAGTATTTGCTGTTTATCTCGCTGCATTTGGTAGTACAACTTAGTAGAAAAATCTTTTTATAAATAAAATGTATGGTACATAACATAAGAGTACTTACTTTCTGTAAAAAATATAGGCTCCTGCAGCTCCTGTAATAATAACTATCAAAGATGAAAGTACTATTCCAGAAATGGCACCTTGTGAGAGTCCAACAGGTTCTTCATGATGTGAAACAGAAGATTACACAGAAAATATGAATTATTATGTAAAATAAAACATTGTGAACAATAATGTAAAACATTATGCTCCTGCAGTGCTACAACAATCGTTTAGGTCACCAGTTAAATTAAAAATCAACCTAAATGCCCAAATCTGTGTTCACATACAAAAAATGTATTTCCACTTTTGTCATCTCTCTAAGGGCCACATCTATCAAGATTCCAATTTGCGTGTAGTGATTTGCCCGTGCAACCTAGAATTTTGCGTGTGGGGCTGGACCACAGTTTGCGGATGATTGACTAAGATTGCTTGTGCAAATGTTGGCAGGTGCAAATGTGTTGGAAACACCCTATTTAAATGAGGGTTTTTTGGTTTTGCAGTGTGGCGAGTTTGGAAAGAAAGCTCAAAATGCAGAGCCTAAAAAGCTGCTAGTTTATGAGGACAAGGATAAGGAGTTGCTGCCTGTGTTGTGCCAAGATGGTCTGACATCTAGATGCGTCTTCTGTGACACTGCAGTGAGACGGGATACTCGGGCCAAGGCAGCGCTGTATCTGGAGTAACGATGGTCATCAATGTACCGGCGAGAGGGATTAATGATGCGGTAGGTGGTGGGGCTCTCGATACCAGCAGGTATGGGGCCACTTGTGACTTGCGACTAAAAACTAAATGCGCTGACTCCATCGATCATCAGAAAAAAGTCTAAATCAGACTGATGCGCATCTGCACTCCGGCAGAAGGCTGCTTCCGCTCTCATCCAGACGTTGCAGACAGTTTGCACCTGATTTTCAATAGTGTCAAATATAGGCGAGGACACACCCACCGCACTTTTATTAAATCACATTGCGCGTGCAAAGCTGATTTGTTTGCATCTACTCCTCCCAGTATTTTGCATGTTCTGACAGAAACGCCCAGAATGCATATTCATTCAAGGCAGACGTGCTAAACAGAGTACAAGTGTTATTTTGAGTGTGTAAGAGGCGCAATCCTCAGCGCGTTCCTTTAGTAAGTCAGCTGCAGCATATTTTTGCGTGTGCTGTCAAGTTTGCACACATTTTAACATGCGCAAACCTTTGATAGATCCAGCCCTAAATCTACTAACAGTCATATTTATTCATTTAGAAATATTAATTTGTTCACTCATTCCCAAAGAGCAAAAATTTACGTAATGCATTTTTAACATGGTAAGCCATGAAAGCAAACCTAATCCGGTTGGAACTGGCTCGAACATCACCACCTGCCCTCTTAGCTGAATTAATTACAATTAATTACACTATTTGGAGTTTCGATGTGTTGAGCTGTTGGGAGGAAGCTACTGTTACACTGAATTCGTGACAGAAATATTTGAGTATTTGTGCCATGTAGTTATAGCATGATGAGATATATCTATAGATATATATATTTTTTAGAATGATCATTTTATGTATGAACTTTTTTTTAGACTCACCAAGAACAGAGACAGATGAAGGCTCAGATGTCTGATACTTTTGAGTTTTGTGATTAAAGACCTGACAGCTGTAGTTTCCAGTCTGACTCATCTGAATATTCTCCAGTATGAGTTCTGATCCAGTATCAGGCAGCTCGTTTTCATTCAGAAACCATGTAAATTGGCCTGAAGGTCTGGACTCAGCTGAGCAGATCAAGTTGACGTTTGACCCTTCCTTATAAGGTCCTTGTGATGGAGACAGAGTCAGGCTTATATTTTCTGGACCATCTGAATGTGGAGGAAACAAAATAAAACTTTATTAGTTAAAAACAACACATCTGTTTTACAATCTGATTCACTGTGAAGATTTTGACTGCAAAGGTCACCAGTCCATCACAGAAGGACAAACAACCTCTCACTTAGATGTTCAACTTGTAGATTATTAACTCACAGCTGACAGTGATGTTTGCTGGATCACTGATGGCATTACTGACAGGATTGGAGACATTACAGCTGTATGGTCCCTGATCATAGCGGCTCACAGTGACTATAGTGAGAGTGGAGCCTCCATCAGTGAGATTAACTCTGTCATTGGCTGTAACCTCAGAGCTGACATTCATCCAGAAGAAAGAGAAGGGGCCAGATCCAGAGGAGGAACAGGACAGACTGACAGAATCGTTGAACTCAACCAAGTCTGTGTTGTTGGAAGAAACTGTTACACTGGAGACTGGCTCTGTGGATGGAAAACAAAACAGTGCTGTGACTTGTATCATTTAGCAAAAGGTGTAGAAAATAACACATTAAGATGAAGAAGAATTCATTCTATCTATAACCTGTGTTGATCAGCAGTTAGAGGCTTGTGGTCAGTTCTGTCTTCAAACATTTTAAGCTTATTTTAATATCAGCAGTCTTCAAACTTTTTTTTCTAATAATTTTTTCCAGGACCTTGAAAATGAGTAAAATTTGAAAATCTTGCAAAAAAAATACAATTCATCACAAGTAACCTGCATTTGTTAGCATCAATGCAGATAATAATTGTTTTGCTACAAATCTTACAAAAATATCTTTACATGTTGTTGATGGTTCTGCAGACCTTCCTGCATTCATGTTGGGAGAAATAATACATTACACTAGCACCTTCAGAAAGGTGAAATTATTCATATTTCATTTTATAAGGTGAGATGGAGGTGTGTACGGGTGCATGCTCGTCTCCATGGTGGGGGGGCATGGGTCCGTGCTCCGGGGTGGCTGCTGATTGCCCGGGTCTCAAGGTGCCTCTGACCAGTCTGTACAGAAGCAGTGGTATCTGCATGATCACTCTACTTTGAACCATCTTCACTCCACACACGCATGCTTACACAGTCACTGTGTTGTAGCTTAATTTACCAATAGATACTTAACTAGTTTTCTTTGAGTGTGTTTCTGCTGCTCTACTGTAAGTTGAGTTACATGGTTTCTAGTTTATCTTTTTTGTGTGCTCCCGACGTTTGTTGGCTTTGCCTTCCTGCAGGAACGTGAGATATTCTCTGCCGTGCGTCTATATAAATGTAGTAGGTTGTTTATAGTCAGGTTGGATTGCATTGTCTGTATTGTGTTTCTTTGTCTCTTTTTATCCTTCTCTTTCTTCTTTTCTTTTCTTTCTCTTTTTATTCTCTTTCTGTCCCCTCCGGTCGGGACACTTATGTGAAAACCAATAGTAAAAAATAAAAAAAATAAAAAAATAGACTGTCACATTTGATATTTTGGATTTTAAAATGCTCATATAATATAAAACTGAAAAAAAATTGTGCATTAAACCAGGATATAGAGTCAACCTTTAGAGTGTCAAATCAAATATTTTTAGAATATAGCTAAAATGACCAAAGTAATACAATCTGACTTCATCATAGTTACACACAACACCTTTACTAGACAACATTTTCCTCATCAAACTCGAAAGAGACATTTTGGTTGTTAGACCAATGAAAATATAAACAATTCCATATTTTCTCTTTCAGGCACATCTAATAAGTTATCATTGTATCACTGTTTGATCAATATTTTCAATTCTTTAGCAATTTTACTGGATCATTCATCATTTAATTAATGTATCAATGAAGATTAATTTGTTATTAAACTCTTTATAGATATTTGATGGCTGAGAATTCTGATGAACTAATGACCATTAAAAACATTGTTGGATGTGTGTAATCAAACAGATTAGATTACAAAACATCAGCAAAACCATATTTCCATTTTTCAGTGATGTGTTCTATAAAGATCTTTTACAGTCATGTGCTGTTGAATTTCAACACCTGCTCACCATAAACGTTTAGTGTGGTCCTTCCTGTCAAAGATCCTGGAACGATGGAAACTCCGTAGTCTCCTGTATCATCAAGTTTCAGATTTCTGAGCTCCAGAGATCCAGTAGATATGAAGAGGGTGATCCTGCCTTCATACTCTGGTTCAGTTGTGTTTAATGTTGGCTCAGAGACTGTTATAGTCTGAACACCAAATCTCCAGATAATCGCACTAAATGGTGTGTCTGGTGGAGTGAGTGTTGTGGTGAACATCACCTTCCCTCCTACAGATCCAACCAGAGGACCATCTGGCAAAATACCTGCTCCTTCAGATAAACCTGGAAAAAATTTAACATTTCTTAACCAAATTTTTTAACAACAGAGTTTCACAGTGATTAACATGAAACTCAACAAGTTTGAGAAAACACACAAGTGGAAACAACATTAAGATAACTGCATTCAAATAAATGGATGTGATTTATAAGCAACTTCTCAAGACCACCAAGCTTTTTACATTGAATCCATTATTCATTCACTTCATCTTCACACACTGGTGGTGGTACGTTACAGCTGATTTGGGTCAGGCTGATGAAAACTTTACAACTAATTCACACCAACAGCCTCTCTGATCATCAAAACATTCAAACACATTCATACACCAGTATAAGACACTCGAAGTCTTGCCCAAGGACACAAAATAGGTTGACTGGGAACAGTGGTAACAACCAGCATTAATAGAAAAAAAAGAAAGAAAAATGGGGGAATTTAGCAATAATAGTTTCATCTTTATATTTTGACCTCAGTTAAATAGAATGCTTTCGTGACTCTTTAAGCTGTTCTAAATAATAAGATAAGCAAATACAATGACATCATAGATGTGCTGAGAGTCAGGAAAAGACATTATGAATCTGACCAGTTCTGTTTTCTAGGGTGAAAACTTAGCAGATCACATATGAAAAACTGTACAGGAACTATCTTAAAGACTCATTTCAAAACCAAACTTATCACCAAGATACTTTCAGGAAATAAAGAAGAGAACTTTTCAACCTCATGTAGTTGACCTCATTACTTGATCATCAGCTCAAAAGTTACACTCACAGAATATACAATGCATCATGTATTGAGAGACTGTTTTGAGAACAGTTTCACTGTAATAAAAAATAAACATTGTCCTTAACAACTTGTCTCGATCACAGAGACATCGTATGATGACATGTTTTCAGACTGTAAAGTTTGTGGATCAGTGTGAAAATGTTTAATGCGCTGTGTCAAGTAAAGCTCACCTGTGAGGGCTCCGAGGATGATGAGGAATATCATGGCTGTTTTATAAAAGAAAGCTGTGTCTGTCGCTTCGTGTCTGACCTTTGTTTATGTGAGGAATTATAGAAGAAGTTAGTATGAGGAAGTAAACATGAAACATGTAAAGGCTCTTCCATCTGTCCATATTAATCATTAACTAATGTTTCTATGATCTGTTCGCTCTTCTGGGCAACCTCTTGCCCTCATAGTTCAGACTTCAGTCTGATCTACAGCTGGACAATAAAATGATAAATACTATACATTGAACCATTTTGAAGCAGGTTATCTTGTAGAGACACTGGGTGAACATTTATACAGATTGATCTGACGAACAGCAGATTTGATCTGAGGAACTGGTTGGTGTCTGAGTCCATCTATAAATACATGCACAGTGAGATGCAGCTGCACAACACATCTGTCTGGGTTTTACTTACAGAAGTAAAGGTATGGAAACACCATTGCATCATTGCTTGATTACTTATGTTGCTTTTAAAATTTCTAATACAAACATAATAACGCTTCTGGCTTCTTTCAGGATTTCTTTTTTTTTTTCAATTTAACCTTTATTTAACCAGGAAAGTCCCATGGAGATTAAAAACCTCTTTTTCAAGGGAGTCCTGGCCAAGAGGCAGCAAAAAGTTACAGTTACAATCAACAATTAAAATGATGTATAAATTTGTACATTGAATTATGTTGAAAGTGAATCAGCACTTTAAATTAGTATCTAAAAGATTGCATAATAATCATATAAGTGCTTCAATACCCTCTTCCTAATCACCTGGTTCATGGTATCCATAAATTATTTTTCACTGAGAAAATTCTGTAATTTAATATGTAAACACACATTTAATTACAACAAAATCACTTATATTTTAGGGCTTAATACCTTGGCTCTGTCTGCACCAAACCTTGAAGATGAATAATGGCACCTGATGGCAATGTGAATTTCCATCTGTATTTATGTGCACTTGGAGCTTTTAAACCAGTCATTATTATTTTGGATAAAATCAATACAATTTGACTTCATTCCTTACTAAACAAACAAAACATTTCCTTTCATTTTACAAAATATCTGTTTCTGCTGTTTTGTCATTTGCAACTCCACTACCCATAAAAGTTGGAATAGATCTTGCACATGTAAAAATGAAGATAACGAAATCACATGTAGATTTGCAAATCCCATGAATCAACATTTTAGTGATAATTCAGCATAAAAGCATATAAACATATATTTTTAAAAAAGAAGAGAAATTTCGCTTTTATACTAACAGTATTAGCTCATCTTGAATTGGATGGCAGAAAAATTGGGATAAGGACCATTAAATAAAAAGTAAAGTTAATAAGCAGCGAAGCATTAAAATATATAAAATGTTTCACATAGAAATACTAATGCTATCTGTTCCCACATGTGATTACTGTACAAAACTCAAAGATAAGATTATCAGTCACATTTGAGATTCAGTCTTATAACTACCATGGCTGAATTATGAATCATTCTAGAAAAGTAGAATGTACTGACTGACCGGCAGACATGAGGTATCAAGCTCACATCAGACTCCATCTAAATTCCTGTGTAAAATTTTACAAGGTAAATGTCAAGATATTAGATTATTACCAACGAGATGATATTATGAGAGATTTCTGGCCCAATCAACTCGAATATGGATGCATTTTATTAATTACTTTATTTGATGATTAACTTTTTCCATTCATACAAACGTCTTCCACTCTGACTCCACAACAAAGGCCATAAAAGGCCATAAAAGGGTATTGCCAGAAGTGCGAGGTGTCAAGTAACGAAGTACAACTACTGGGGCTAAAAAGTTATATTTATAGCTAAATCCTAAAAAGAGTCCGGAACTCACCTTCAAATAAAGGAGGCCTTTGACTTTATATTCTCTCATCGAATACCACCGGGATGGCCTCATCATATACTGCTGAGGTGGTCTCATCACGTACTCCTGAGATGGTCTCATCATATACTGCTGAGGTGGTTTCATCACGTACTCCTGAGGTGGTCTCATCATATACTGCTGAGATGGTCTCATCATATACTCCTGGGATGGTCTCATCACGTACTCCTGAGGTGGTCTCATCATATACTGCTGAGGTGGTCTCATCACGTACTCCTGAGGTGGTCTCATCATATACTGCTGAGGTGGTCTCATCACGTACTCCTGAGATGGTTTCATCATATACTGCTGAGGTGGTCTTATCATATACTCCTGAGATGGTCTCATCACGTACTCCTGAGATGGTTTCATCATATACTCCTGAGATGGTCTCATTAAGTACTCCTGAGATGGTCTCATATACTGCTGAGGTGGTATCATCATGTACTCCTGAGATGGTCTCATCATATACTGCTGAGATGGTCTTATCATATACTCCTGAGGTGGTCTCATCATATACTGCTGAGATGATCTTATCATATACTCCTGAGGTGGTCTCATACACATTTTCTTCTCCTTTAGGGAAAAACATTGTCAAAATATATACATATTTTTATTCAATTAAAGCAGAAATAGATTTAGTTAGCAGGTGAATCACACAGTTATCATGGTTACAAAACTAACTAAACAGTTTCTAAGATTACATTTTCAAGCAAAGTTTTAACTCCTCAGAGTAGATTATGTTATATTGATGAATACTGACAGTATATAGTCTTTACATTACAGAACACGTGTGAGGAATGTTTCAGGTTTGTTGCCAAAGATTGATAAATTATTATTTTTTAATGGGTTATTCTTTGACTTTCAACTATGCTTTCAACTCATTTACTCCTGTTGTGTTTCATTTACCTTCAATTTTGATGTCCAGAGCTGTCCTAGCATGAGTGGAGGGAGTTGTTCTACTGGTGACGGTCTCTGTGTTTGTACAGAAATGTGTATTCAGATCTATGTGTTAAACATTGTCAATAAAAAACATGTTAAATGTAATTTAAGCTGTTCATTCCTCATCATATGTAAATTGAATAATCAAAGTTATTGCAAAGATGAATTTGTCCCAAACATTCCCAAATTTTGCAGTTTGTGCTATCCAGAGTTATTGTTATAATATTTAGATATTTTACTCAAATCTGTTCAAACAAACTCTGTGAAAATCTTCACACTTTTACTTTCATTAGATTTATGTTTGTTTTTTCCTTTTTCCATCTTTGTATGTGTACAGGATAAAGTAAAGTCAGTTATATACTAGCTTGTATTACCTGATTTAGCTTTGGCTTTGATGTTCCTTCTAGATATTGACATAAAAAAGAATTGTTAAAATGTGGTGAAATAACTAACTCTAACAAAAAATTACTTAATGCTGTATTTGTACTATTTATTTATATATCTTTAATTAGATAAAAGTATTATGAAAGAAGGTTGAGTAAATGATCCAGAAGGATGCATTTATAATAAGATGAAAATTATTCATGTCTGAAAATATGACCCAGTATTTGTTGTTTATCACAATGAATTGGGTAGTAGCCTATAACTTAGTAATGAAAAAAGTAGGTGAAATGTGTGGTTAATAACATAAGAGTACTTACTTTCTGTAAAAAATATAAGCTCCTGCAGCTCCTGTAATAATAACTATCAAAGATGAAAGTACTATTCCAGAAATGGCACCTTGTGAGAGTCCAAAAGGTTCTTCATGGTGTGAAACAGAAGATTATACAGACAATATGAATTATTATCTAAAATGAAAAATTGTGAATAATAATGTAAAACATTATGCACCTGCAGTGGTACAACAATCGTTTAGGTCACCAGTTAAATAAAAAATCAACCTAAATGGCCAAATCTGTGTTCACATACAAAGAATTTAATTCCACTTTTGTCCTCTCTCTAAGGGCCAGATCTATCAAGATTCCCATTTGTTTATATATACTTGCTAGCATGTGCCACATGCTGAAAACAAAACTGAGCTGCAATATCACAGTGTCCCGGAAGAAAAAATAGTAAAGTGCTGCCTCGCGATGCTGCTGGACAGAGACGACTCCAGGAATGATGGATGTCACTGTGCCGTCAAACAAGTCCGGAATGTAAAGTTTTAAGGTCGAAAATTATATAGTGCTTCTTTAAAATGGTGAGCCATTTAGCATTGTCACGTTAGAACTGGACCAATCATCACCAGATGTGTGCAAAATTTATCTAAAGGTACTTCTAACAGTAATGCCTGGCACAAATATTCGAGCATTTGTGCCATGTAGTGCAGTCGGAGGTAGGATGACATTTGTATATTTTATAAAATGATCATTTTTTGTATGACATTTTCTCTTTAAACTCACCAAGAACAGAAACAGATGAAGGCTCAGATGTCTGATATGTCAGAGTTTTGTTATTAAAAGCCTGATATCTGTAGTTTCCAGTCTGATTCATCTGAATCTTCTCCAGTATGAGTTCTGGTCCAGTACCAGGCAGCTTGTCTCTATTCAGAAACCATGTAAAGTGGGCTGAAGGTCTGGACTCAGCTGAGCACTTCAGATGGACATTTGACCCTTCCTCATAAGGTCCTTGTGGAGACAGAGTCAGGTTTATATTTTCTGGACCATCTGAGTATGGAGGAAACAGTAATTAAAAGTAACAATAGATGCTTAAAATCCTCACAATCATATGTTTTACATTTTGATTCACAGTGAGGGTTATTTTTTTAAACTTAGATCA
>JBBBVU010054213.1:0-11748 GCA_037177055.1 Atherinosoma microstoma | reverse complement strand
TGTGAAAGAGAAAATGAGGTGTATGTTTAAAATTTTTGTTACTGTTGTATGGAGGTTTTAAATTCTTTTATTGTTTTGTGTTGCTTCGGTCGGAAAAGCGCTTTATAAATAAAATTGAATTGAATTGAATTGAACATATATTTCCTGGTACAGATAATTATAGATACAACAGAGACACAGCCCTTCCACAATACGCACAAGTTCTTGTTTACACGCCATTTGGGTCACCACCGTGTACTCTGGGAATTTGCTTTATGTTCAACAGCTGTTAAAGTGAAGATAGAGGTTTTCATTAAAACATTGCTTTGTAACAGTTTTACACACTTCATAGTTTTAATATTGTGGCCGATTAGTGTATTTAATGAGATGTTCTGGGAGTTTCCTTCATTAAAAAAGAAGAATTCCTCTATGTGTAACAAGACAATCTACATTTATACACTTATTCAATGATCAACAATCCAGTTGCATCAATCCAAACTGACACTTTTGATCAAACATTAGTAATATTATGTTAAGAACATGCAGATTTGTTTTCATTTGCTTTGTTCTGACAACCAGAATTTCATATTTTAACTTAATGAGGAAAATCTTGATGCCCATCATGGAAAAATCTGCGACAAAGGATCAGTAAGAAAAAATTTACACAAAGCTCCATATTGGTTCTGCCTGCACTGGTCCAGAGATAAAATACCTGTGGGTTTGAGAATCTGGAGAGTGCATGCATGAGCAGTTTAAAATGGTCTAATTTAACTCTCTCATCAATAAGAATGCCCTTGAAGTGGACTATAACCTAAACTAACCTTCACCTGGAGTCAGATTCACCAACCCAGGACGTGAGTACTCTATGTCTGGCAATACGCTGAGATGAAACACAACATTAGCACTGCTTTATAGTATTGCATTAATATAGATAAAAGATATATGAAAAAATATCAGAATATATATTTTACTCTAAAAATTGTTTGAGAGTCTAAATAGGAGTAAGGTTTACACTATCCTGCTTCAATGTCTACATTTAGAAATGTATTATTCAATTTTAAACACATATTACACACACATTTTAAAGCTTGTCATGCAGAATATGTCATTGTTTTTGTTATAAGAATAGATTGTTTTACCTGTAAATACCTGAGCTTGGGAATAAAATCATATCTTTGATATTTTAGTTGCTTTATGTAATGGAAGTGTTTGTGTTAAATCAGCATAATTAATAATGGCAAACATCAAATCGTTACCAGTTGAATTAATATTATATCATATTTTGATTTAGAAAGCATTTAAGTAACACCCTTCAACCTGCCAGATATGGGTTAAAATAAATTTTGGCAAGTATAAATGAAAACTTACTCTTTCATAAG
Source organism: Atherinosoma microstoma (assembly GCA_037177055.1). Taxonomy (NCBI): domain Eukaryota; kingdom Metazoa; phylum Chordata; class Actinopteri; order Atheriniformes; family Atherinidae; genus Atherinosoma; species Atherinosoma microstoma. The sequence goes on along the minus strand of JBBBVU010054213.1, from coordinate 10,390 downwards.
GAATCATACATCCACTGTCTGCATCCCTAAATCTAACTAATAATGGCCTCAGAGTAAGATGTTACATTTCTGACTATTTTTTACTCTAGTATTGCTATTTTCATTTGGTAAAAGCTGTGAATACTTATTCAACCACTGGTTTCATCCATTTCCCAGCCCACTCACAAGCGTAGGAAAATAGCACCAGTCTGACAACAAAACTCCTCTCAATCCTCCACTGAGGAGGGAAACCTCTGCTGATGGAAACCTCATATTCCAACATATTACTCATTCACACACACATTCACATCTATCTCATCCAATTACTGTGAAAACAAGATGTGGTTTACTGTAATGAATTATTCATAACTCAATAAGGATGCACCACAAAGGTTAGCATGTTAATCTCGAAGCTTCTCATTTGAATCCCTTTAAAAGATTATTTCTTGAATTCAGCTGACATGCCATAATTAAGTTGCTTTCTGCAGGGGCTGAACTGGGCCACCGATCTGTGACTCACACTGATTAGTGTTTAATTCTGAATGCCCTTGTTGCTGCACATGGAATTTGTCTGAGGTCCTGTGAAATGTTAAAACAAAGCAATTAGACTAGTTTACAGAAGATTTTCTGATCTGATGTCACAGTCTGCCCTCACACAAACACATCATTTGCATATGCTAATATGTAGATTGTAAACTTTGCTCACATCTCTACTGTATGTTAGTCTGGGATAACCTTGGATGGATCTTTTGCATGTCAAAGACAGAGAAGCGGCAGGACTCAGGCATTTAGACATTTTTATTTAAACTGACACTTCAACTCCTAAGGCAAATTCTCAAAGACACTTCAGAGTGACAGGGAAGAGGAAAGATATGTAGCGATAAATGTCTCCGTCACAGTCAGGATGCAGAGAAAAATGTCCTCTTTTATCATAGGAATTTACTTTTTAAGGCTGGTGAAGTTAAACATCTGAAATCCAGAGGCAAGCCTTGAAAGTGCATGATTATTTTAGCTGCTACAAAGTGGCCACAACAGATGCTGTCATAGACGTGCTGCAGACAGCAGTGCATTACAGCTGCACTTCCAAAGTTCACATCATCTGCTCTGTTAATCCCACAGAGAGCAGGGATGATATGGCACGCAGCCATTTAAGAGAAGCTGATTTTAGGCAAATGCTTTATTTTTGTTTATCCAGAAAACAGAGCAGCCGCTCGCTGTTCCATCAACACATGTGGTCCAAATGTTACTCGCAAGGCTCCTGCATTAAGTGTGACAGCTCTCAGAAGGAAATCTCCACTTTGGAGGTGGCCAAGTGCCAGCACCATAGTTTGGTTGATTTAAAGCCAGAACCAAAACACACACATGCAAAAAAACAAAAACAAAAAAAACAACAACAACAAAGAAACACAAAAACGACTTATTTTTTAAGCATAAAGTCTTAAAGCATCAGAAATTTGAAACATTAGTTTAGCATTTTCAGTGTAAATTAGAAGATTATACAATTCTTATGTCATAGATACGAGACAAATGTTGCAGAAGAAAGACTAAACTGGGACTTGTGTTTTGAAATATGCCTGTCAACGAGGATGCAGGATTTCCTCGGACTGCTTTGTGTCAAAGAAAGCGAAATGAGCACACAAACGCTTGTTTCCAGGGGAGACTCACCGAATACTGCTGCGCAGCTACTCATTAACTACCTAACTGACTCTGGGTTGGGTGATGCTTGACTGAGTTTTCATCTGAAAATAAATGGGCCATGGTTTAGTACTAAAATATGTGAAAATGAGTCTGGTTTTGCATTATTTACAATATTTCCAAGATGTGTCCTCTTTACAGTCATTTGGAGGTCAAAGGGGTCGTGGTTATTTAACATATTTCTGAGTTCAGGTTGGCTCAAGACAGAACACATCCACTCTTAAAGATTGTGTCATGCAAAGCTATAAAGGAACCACAAAATGAAACAGTTTTCACATGTCTAACAGCTTGCTGAACCACAGAGGAGCAGAGCCACTGGTTTGCTTTAGGCCACTCAAAACAGAAGAAACATACCTAGTGAATGTCAGTGTGTCCCAGTTGTGCATTTGCAGCAACAGTGTAAAGCTTTTAGTACTGTTGTAGATGAACCCTGATCAGGTGAGCCACTGCCTGTGAGGATAAAACAAATTTGACTTATCAACACATCGTATCACAGTGTAATGCAACTTTGGCACAAAAATGTACAGTGAATATGTATTCTGCTATGTAAAAATGTTCAATTAAAGAAATATTTTTACGGCATATGATTCTGGAGGGAGGTTTGCTTTCTTTTAAGTCTGTCATATAATGATAATTTTTTAATTCCAAATTTTCTTGATAATCAAATTCATAGTTCACAGCTAAGGTATCATTGATATACAGTTTCTGAGACCTATTGCACCAACATATGGTAAAACCTTTGCTCAAAACCCTGTTGTACATGATCTGATATGTGCTTCTGCCCCCTAGTGGATACCTTTTACACTACAATAATTCTCACATATTACATGGTAATATATACCATATATGAATGCAAATTATTCTTATTTTGTTTTATCTAAAACACATTTTTCAAAGCAGCTGGTTAATTAATACAGCCTAGTCTAAGCAAAATATTGCTAAATAGAAATGTTTGTCCACATTTGTTAAGTTTTTATTTGACAATCCAAGCTTAAAATCTATGACATGGCAACATTTGGTTAGGAAGTTGTTTTGAGTTTGGTACTCTTTATCTACCTTTTTTTTTGTATGTTATTTATTGATTTTATTTCTCTACCTTTACATGTTTACATTTATGTTTTCATGCTTTATATACGACAACTGCAGCCAGTTAGCATTAAACTCTGTTGCTGATGATAATGTAGTTTTTCAATGCTATCCGAACCCTTAAAAGCAACAAAGTATACATCTGAAGCTTATAGACCTGTTGTGATTTTGACAACTTTATTCGTACAATAAATAATTTGTGGTGAATAAACCGAGTGTTTTTGTTGTTGTTTTTGCTAAGCAATAAAAGCTGAAAGCTAACCTACTTTAACTGACTCAGACAAGCAAGTCTCCCCCATTTGCTGCCATCTGTTAACCATCTGCTTTTTGATTACTGTTGTGTACACCAGGGGAGGGCGACATTTTTCCATTTTGAAGTGGTTAAAGTAATAGAAAGTCCACAAATTGAAACTATAGGTTAGCTATGTTAGCTGCCTACGCTACTCCATAATAGGGACATAATATGCCTTCTTTCATCTGGTTTCACAGTTTTATGAGGGCTTTGTAAGATGTGTGTGGCATGCCTTGGCTAACACTGTAGAGCACCAATGCTGTAAAACAGGTCATTTTTCTACCATGAATTTCCATCGTTATTCACATTTACCTGTTTTAGGTCATGGAGTGACCCAGTCACTGCACTTACAGAGCCTCTTATTAGATCAGTAGTACTTAGTAACCCTTAAAGCACATCAGCGAATAGCTTCAGACCTAATGCTAGCACACACACAGTTCAGATGTAACGCACCACACTGATAGAGAAGCACTGCACAGGCAGTTTAACTCTTAGGCTACTAATAATTCTCATGTCTGTGGCTTTGGCACAATTGGTACTGTTCCCTCTTTCGGGGGCAGTCTAATGTCAGTTATGTGCTGAAGTGGCCCAGGTTGTTAGAACGCGTTACCACAAAATATAACAGCCAGCTAGCAGGTTTATACTCCAGGAAAAAAATCACACTGTAATTCCAACATCACATATCAGCTCCACAAACCCCAGGACTTCGCTGTTGATGCATTCCTCCGTTTCCTTTAAGTTTTTAGAGGCTTAAGCTGAGAGTTGTTTGCTGCTTTTATGGGCTTCTTTTCAGCTAAATCAACAAGCATTTAATAAGAAATTGGAAATCAGAATTTCAGAATGGGAAGAAACTGAAAAAGGACCTATTTTAAGTCAGATTTTCTAGTCAGGATAATTAAAAAAAGGACAATAATTCTAGTTAACTGTATCATTGCTTACAAGAAATTCCTGTTAATAATAAGATAAAAGTGAGTTTCAACTTAACATTTCTAAAGTATAGTGAGTAAAGCATGATATAAACTTGAAGTTGTTTGGAGATAAAGATGGGAAGGGTTGATATTTCTACGCTGAGCTGGGAATATGACTTAGATATCCACTGGGCTTTTGAGTAGGCTGTATCTTCAGATACCTATATATACTACATGGTCTGAAGCACAGAAAGTTTTTATCTTATTTTATATTTTGTTTTATAAAATGAACTTTGAAAAAGGTTAATTAGCAGAGAAAGCTTTGATCTGTTCAGCAGTCTCAGACAGCACGTAGCCTACCTAACTCCATGTTAGTGGCTCCATTTTTTCCTTAATTGAAGCCTTCATCTTCCATCTGTTTGTGTCATCAGGTGCTCACCTTACTAAACTGTCCATTTAAAAGACAAGGTGAGGTTAATTTTAGTCCTAACTAAATTCAAACTCCTCGTTTTGTTACTTTTGCAGGAATCAAGTTGAATGATGGCATTTACCTTGAGATTAACAAAATGCAATTTCCATTATTTTTGGGGCTATTTTGTATTCATCTCTGCAAGACACAAACCAGATTGAAATGCTCCAACTCCCGCTTGTGTCCGTATTTTGCCCATGAGGCATACATACGGGAGGTAGATATTGATTTTTTTGTTTAATCTCCAGGCAAGAGAGGAAATAAACATGTTTCCCTTCTGTGCAAGTGTGAGTCTCAACAGCCGCTCTGTGACGGCTTGACAAAATGATTCCCCCCTCTCAATCCGGCCCTCTCTTTTACATAGAATTTGTCCATTTAAGATAAGAATTTGCACTTAAGAATGGATGTTTTTGACTTGGAGTGGCCTTTGTCAAAAAGTCAACAAATGAACACTGTTATTATCTCCTGCAGCTGCAAAGGCATGTGTCTGTAATAAGAGAAGCCGCTGCCAGTGCTTTAATTTCACCCCTTCTCATGGAGCGTCGCACCAGCACGTTCACATGAGACAGGATGGTATTTACTCAGTGAACCACACCAGGCTGACTAAAGAGTATCAGGAAATGTATACTGATACTGAGATGTGTGAGTGCATAGCTGGCAGAACAGAGCTTTGCCATGTCTGGGGTGCTGAAGTTTGTGACAGTGAAGAGCTGCTTAAAAATTCATTATAGAACCGACTCCCACTACAGTGACTGTAATGCTAGAATAATTGCATCTCAGGGGGGGTGAAACGGAAATGGATGGTTATTTGCATGTATGCAGATAGGCATTGCTAAAGAGGGGAAGCCTCATTTGATCAGAAATGTCTATCAATTAAGCCTCCATTCAGTAAAACCTGCTATGTTCACAGGCTGAGAAAGACAAATAAAGATGGACACATAAGAAAAGGAAGAAAAGCTTTGATTGGATGCTTGACCTAGATATAGAAGATCGGATTAGAGATGAATAAAATGCATAAGAATAATTCTTAAAAAATGGAAACATCTGTCTGAATTCTTTTGGAAATCATGTCAACTGTAAAAGCTTTGGAACAGCACGAAATATAAACTCTCATCGGCAGTCTGAATGCTGCTGAACTGTGTTTTAATTGCTGGTACAAATAATATGGATCTGATCACTGTTTCCTATACTTAGCTTCATTGCAGAAATCCTTAGAAAGAGAGGCCAATGTTAATACGAGGCAACAATGCAATGTGTAACAAAATATTCCAGGGATTTAAATGATTGACTCCGGTACTTAACAGTTCCCTGCTACATTGCCCTTGGTGTAAAAAGGAGTGCGTTTTATTATAGTGTCAGGCCCCTGCATAAATCCTTCCTGACTGATTATACCACGTGGAGTACATACAGCCAAGCTTTCTCTGTGCCTTGAATAAATAAAAAAAAACTTCAAACCATGAATGGGAAGCACACAAGTGAGTCACTGGGTGAGCTGCAGCATAATTAAAACATTCCTAGAGTCTGTGTGCCACGCTCTTTCCCAACCCACACTTGGTTTATTTTTTTCCTCTTGTGTTTTTCGACTGAGTCGTTTCGACTGAGATCTGCTATTTTGAATCAACCTGTAGGCTTTGAAAAACGAGGTCAGCAGCAAAGGATGCCGCAGTGAGAATCAAGCATTTCAACACAGTGACATTTCTCTGAGACGACAGTGGAAGAAGAGCATCTCCAAATGTCACATCACAGGAGGAACAGAGGCATGCAAAAAAGAAAGAAAGAAATTAGCAGTTAATGTGCCGTCATCATTTGGCTCCACGTGTAAGTGACACAATAGAGGGTGAGAAGATACTTCTGGCAGGCTTTTGCATCCAATAGAAAAGCATTAAAAATATTAATGTAATGAAATCGTGGATCCTCTTTGTACTGTTCCAGAAAGGTAAAAGCACAGACAGATGAGGATATGGTGAAATGATGGTTGTTGAAAACATGTTGACAAACTGTTATGTTTCTGATATGGAAGCATTTTGCATTGTCTTGGAAAAAACAAGATGATGTGCCAAAATGTTTTGTTTTGTTTTTTTCATTATATTTTTTTGTTTCAATCTGAAATCATTCATTTGTGCATCCCACAGATTTCGAACAAATAAATGAAAAAAGGTGAAATGAGTAAAATACGAAAACAAGTTACTATAATACATTCATGTGCACTTTATGTCCGAAGAGAGAAGACAGAATTAAGACTCTTTGGGTCAACTTCTGAGGAAGACTACAGCTGTAGTCGAAACATGTCAAAGTAACAGAAAACCTTTTTCTTATCTGTCTGATAAAAAGGAAAACAAAGAGTCTCAGTAATTGAGATAGACGGTATGAACCTGATTGGACTAGAGTAGAAAGAAGTTTCCAATTTCTGACATAATCTTATTCAAAAAAAAAATTATCTCAAAGATTCAGAAAATACGACTGGAGAGCCCCCCATCTGCTTTTTGTTTTCAATTGAATGCAGTTTCCGTCAAATTGGATACGGATTTTATTAAATGTTCATTTTAAGATTGTAAGAGTCCATTGAAATTAATTTAACAATTATATTCTTAATTTTTACATTGTATAGACTGAAATTAGTTTCTACAATGCTGCAGAAGCGATGTTGTTATATTAGATTAAAACTTTCATATCACCATCATTTCACGCGCAGATTGAAAACCGGAAATTAACCCCACACTTTGACTTCAAAATAATACAGAAGCGTTTTCTGTATAAATTATGTGAGAAACAAGCCATACATAAACATCTATACTGTGTTCGGAAGTCAGCTAAATGTTGCTCTCGAATTTGTTTCCAAATTACCACAAACCAACAACATGCGCGCGTAGCGCGACATCTCAGCCAAAAACACCTGTTTTACTTTGAATAAGTAAAGCGGAAGTCAAACATCAACGCTCTGTCCGAATTCATGTTGGTACATTGACCCACTTTCATCAAGCTGCTGTCTCGGTGTTGGTTTGAATTAGCGGCGCGCAGGGGATCTTGTGTGGTTCAGGAGAAGCGCACTTCGCGGAGCCCTCCACACTTGTCTCTCGTGTCTGGGACGCGCGCACTTCACAATGCTGGAAAGCAAGTTTTTATCCGCGCAATGAATCCTACCAATGAAACCAGAACCGAGAGAAGTACGGAGCAGTATATTTTCGCAGTTGGAACCTACAAACTTCTCGCTTTCACCGTCGGAACCATCGGAGTGTTCGGCTTTTGTAACAATGTCATTGTTATCATACTCTACTGTAAATTCAAAAGACTTCGGACGCCCACAAATTTACTGCTGGTCAATATAAGTTTGAGCGATTTACTGGTTTCTGTCATCGGTATAAACTTTACCTTCATTTCGTGCGTCAAAGGCAGATGGATATTTAGCCAGGCGACGTGCGTCTGGGACGGCTTCAGCAACAGCTTATTTGGTGAGAGGAAGAAAATTCTTAAAATAAATGCAAATCTATTGTTTCTTGCATGTATGTTCATATGACTCTGCTTTAGTTTTTTTTCTGCAGTGGATAAACGTGTTTAAAGCTGAATTATAAGTAATAATAGCATTTTAATCATTAAAATGAATTGTTTATCTCTTTTGAAGTTGATTAAAACATGAATATTTGAATTCCCGACATTCTTCACAATGTGACAAATGCAGCCTTTTAAATTTTGCAGAGAGCAGGAATGAGCTCATGTAAGACATAGAATATTCTTAGATAAGGAATGCAATAAAATATGGACATTTTCTATTAAACACATGCTGATAAATAAAAGATGTGCTTTCACAAGATTGCTAGAATTATTTTCTGATAGCAGTTTTCCATTTACTCTCCCCCCCATGATGAGCTGCAGTAAAACCCAACAACCTAGATGGTTTCATAATGTCTACCTCTGTCTGCTGTCAAACAGTGCATCATGTCTTGTTTGTTAAAGTGTGGGAGCTTATTCTTGCGGCTACTGTTCCGTGTCTTTTGTCACCACAGTTGTGCCTTTGCTGCTGTGACACGACTGTCCATTTATTATCAGCATAAGTCTGTTTGGCAGCGAAGTGTGAATGAGCACTCGGGGTCAAATTCTCCAGGTCCCACCTCTGCAAGAACTACAGCTCAGCGGGATTGGTGTGCAGTAATGAGCTCGTTAGAACAAGCCTTCAAGCCTTTGGCCGCTTTATCATCAGACCAAACACAAAAGAAGCGCTGGACAGTTGTCCTCCACTTCAGTCATCTTCCTGTCCTTTAACTGACATTGTCCTCTGTGCATATGATCTGAAGAACACGTCTGCCTGCCTCTGTCGGCGAGCAGTACTACAACGATGCTTTTGTCTATCTAGTATGCATTGCAAATATCTCACAAGAGAATTGCAGATCAAAGGCGGGCAAAGTTACTGTTTACATCAAGGCTAATGCTGTATTTTATTGAGCTGGAGACATCTTATTTCATCACTGAGCATAAAAGGCTGCCCTGCTGCTTCGGCCCACACTCGGATGAACAGGGCAAACCTGGGAGATAATGGATATATAAGTTACAGCAAACCCGCCTGCCCCTCCCTCACTTGCTCATTCACAATACAGCACTGCAGCTAAAACATCCTCACATGTTCTGGGCGATATTCTTCCATGTGAGGACCCAAGGTCATACAGATGGCCCTGTGGCATGATTGAATGAGAAGACTGGAAATCTCCTGGAGATCTCTGCTGATATTGAGCTTACTCTGGAAACCTAAAGTGCACAAATATAAATCCTGCAGACTCCACCATATACATGTGTCCTCATGTCCTCTGCATGCAAACACGCCTTCGTTTTTTTTGCACCTTATTTGCACCTACTCAGTGGAAGATGGTGACAGCAGCGGCAGTTGTTGGAATACCCTTTGCAGCTCTGATATATAAATATATGCATATGTTTCAGAGGTTAAATAGATTTATATAAGATGCACATTCGGTTTTAGATAATATACCATAGCTTGCAAGTTGGAGATGTGCTTCTCTCTGATTTCGGCGACTTATAAAAGTGAGAACAAGCTGAGCTATAAGACACAGAGAAGAGCTACAACCACACACATACGGAAGCAAACTCTCCTCTCATGGTGGGAAAATGAGACGGTATAACACAGATGCAGGTCTTGGAGGTGTGTGTGTGGGGGAGTCGAGTCACTTTCTGTGAGTTCTCAAGGCCTGAAAAGACTGAAGCGATTGAATGTGATGTTCAGAATTCTGTTTACATGGTGTATGATTAAACTCGGTCCAAAGGGACGCTGAGTTGCCACTGACCCAGATCCCGCGGTGAGCGCTCTGCATTACTCAGCGCGCTTGTCTCTCTCACGCTCTCCCCTGCCAGGCATCGTTTCCATCATGACTTTGGCTGCCCTGGCTTATGAGCGCTACATCCGGGTGGTCCATGCCCAGGTGGTGGACTTTCCGTGGGCATGGCGGGCCATCGCCCACATCTGGCTGTACTCCCTGGCCTGGACGGGGGCTCCTCTGCTCGGGTGGAACCGCTACACGTTGGAGATCCATCAGCTGGGCTGCTCCCTGGACTGGCCCTCTAAAGACCCGAATGATGCCTCCTTCATCCTCTTCTTCCTCCTGGCATGTTTCTTCGTGCCAGTTGGTATCATGATCTACTGCTACGGGAACATCCTTTACACAGTGAGAATGGTAAGACATGCAAATGTTTTTTACTGTTATATAAGCTTATAAAATACGTTAAACTAATAAACATCAGGTGACACCAAACTCTTCATCTTTAATGGTGATTCTCCTCCACAAACCTACATTAGCAACAAACCATCAAACCATCCATGTCAAGTCATCGTGGTGTGTCATGACATTAGGAAATAACAAGAAAGCCATTTTTACACAAGCAGAGAATTTGGTTTGTTTGGGGGGGGGGGGGGGGGGGGGGGGGGGGGGGGGGGGGGGGGGGGGGGGGGGGGGGGGGGGG
>JBBBVU010054003.1:0-11758 GCA_037177055.1 Atherinosoma microstoma | reverse complement strand
TTTAAGGACAATAATGTTGAAATACAACTCAACATTTAAGCTTTGTTCCTGGTTATTTTCTGACATTTTGCACCAACACGACTGGAATTCTAACAAATTCAAAAAAAAAAAAACCCTTAAATTAACATGAATATTTCCCAGAAAAGAGAATAATCTGGTTTTTATCTTTAGCTTGAAATACTGAATATAAATAAACTCACATCATCTGCAAACAATCGTACGTTAAGCCTATTTTAATACAGATTTCCGTGTTCAGTTCTACTAGCTAGTTAACGTTAGTTATTCGAAATTTTACCCAACTTTTATCAAATTGAAGTTCACAGAAAGCAGAATATTTCTTTAAAATGTTCCACCATTAAAGTTCATGAGGTTTTCAATCATATTTAATCAGCATTTATCGATAAGATTTATCTATAAGATGTTTCAAACTATAAATACTCACTGTTTTCTATTGTTAGCTTCGTCCCTTTTCCAAAAATCAGCTTCCAGGTTGAGCCAGAAGCAGTCACACAGTCCATCTCACCAGACCCATAACTAAGATCCTTCTTACTGAGGATCGGTTAACAAGAACAATGTCAAAATGTCCTGACCCGAACAAAACTCTGGTTCCAAATATTTTAAATTTAAGGACAATAATGTTGAAATACAACTCAACATTTAAGATTTTTTTTTACTAATTATTTTCTGAAATTTTACACCAACACGACTGGAATTCTAAAAAATAAAAAAATGATTTCCTTAAATTAACATGAATATTTCCCAGAAAAGGGAATAATCTGGTTTTTATCTTTAGCTTGAAATACTGAATATAAACAAACTGACATCATCTGCAAACAATCGTATGTTAAGCCTATTTTAAAATATAAAATATATAAATATATAAAATGTAATATACTATGTTCCACCATTAAACTTCATGAGGTATTCAATCATATATAATCAGCATTTATCCAGAAGATTTATCTATAAGATGTTTCAAACTATAAATACTCACTGCTTTCTACTGTTAGCTTCGTCCCTTTTCCAAAAATCAGCCTCCAGGTTCCCGTTGAATCACTCACACAGTAACTCTGCCCTGAACATTAACCCTGATGGAACATTTTCCATCTCTACTGACATGTGCAGAATTTAATTTTATTTACTTTAGAACTTCTCTAACAACAGATAAATGTTGATGTCTCATAAATAGATAAACTAAACTGACTTGGTTCAGTTATGAATCTGGTCCCAGAACCAAAGACGACTTTGTTCCCGGTACCGTTCACACAATAAGAACTAAAATGAGCCTCACTCAACATCAGAGTCTACAGAAATGAATTATTATAAAAACAAAAAGGTGTTTAAATAAATAAAGTTTGTCTGAATTGGAAGGAAACCTGCTGTCTTGTTTTTTTGTGAGACTTCTTATTAACCAGGAATTAAATAAAATAAATTCAACTACTCCTTTGTTTTGCTCATTTTCCTGGAAAACTTGAAAAAAGTTGAATAATTTCAAGACGTTCTGCTAAACATCCCATAGTAATCCCAGAATAAACCATCAGAAATCCTGGAGAGACAGTTTAATCTGATGATAATATCCCTGCTGTGTGGAAACGACAGCTCTGATGGATTTAATGTTAAACTCATACCGGGACAAAGTTCATGTTACTTATTTACTGAATCAGCTGCTACACGTTTGGCCAATACACACAGAAAGGGATAAATGTTGATTTCTTATAAACAAGTTAAAAACTTACTTGAGTGAACTATCAGTTTGGTGCCGGAGCCGAAGACGAGTTTGTTCCCGTTAGCATTCGCACGATGAAAACTCTGACTACGTAAAGCTGAGACCAGAAAGAAGCTTCGACCGGATTATATCAGGATGTTTCAATGTTTCATATGTTTTCATTTAAAGTAAACCAGCTGATTTAGATCAATAAATAATCAAACAAAGTAATTACACCCAGTTTTCTTGGCTTGTATCATTTAAAAGGAACATTTGACGATTTTGAACCATTTTCCATAAACGATGTTTCAGCAATTTACCAGGAATTAATCTGATCAGGATGATCTCTGGTGTCTTTTAAATGTTTAATAGTACAATAATAAAGTGGATTTATTATTATATTTGTTTTACTGAACCAGCTGTTGCACATTCTTTTGGCCAAACACACAAACGAGGCAGAAATGCTGATTTCTTATTTAATAAATAAATAAATAAAACTTACTGGATTCAACTTTAAGTTCGGTGCCAGAAGCAAAGATGATCTTTGTGTTTCCAGAGTTCGTCACACAGTTGGAGACGTGGGAACAAAAACCCCGAAGGTTTCATTTATACGTCCTACGAGCTGCAGAATCATTTCTTCATTAAATAATCTGAGTTATTCTACGATGATTTCCTTTATTTGCTCTGATTTTTGCTGGTGAATGTTAATATTTACAGAATCACCACGTAGGAATTAAAAAGCCTGACGTGATGATAAAAGTATGATGGCGGGATTGTTGGAATAACCCGAGTCAGTCAGAATTATTTATTATTTCCATGTAACGACCTGAAAGAGGATTTTTAAAGCGCTGATTCTGACCGTTTTTAGACATTAAAGCAGGTAAAAATGGTTCAAATGGATCAAATATTCGTCTTTAGAAACTAATAAAATAAGTCTTGACTTTCCAAGATTATCAATGTTTATAAATGAAGAGTTTCTGATTTTTAAGTAACTTTAAACTGAAGGACGACGACACATAAACATGTTTAGTATCTGAACGTATTCAGGAGGCAAATCTGTCGAGATAAAAAAGGAGCTGAGACGAAGGTGGAACGTCGGCCGTGAAACTTACTGGGATAAACGAGGAGTTTGGTCCCAGAAGCGAAGAGCAGTTTGTTTCCGTAATCGTCCGCACATCACGAACTCTCCTCACGTAAACTCTGGACCACAAACACGAATATTTAACGTTTATCTCGTGAGTAATTCTGCCCAGTCTGAGAGAAAACACGTGAAATATAAATGTTTTATCTAAAATCTGCTGGAATCACGAAATTCTTTATATTTGGGAAATATTTTTATTTTACCCGATATTCACTTATTTTACAGTTAAAGTATTTATCTATAAACGAAGGTTAAAACAATTTATTCATCTAAACTCTGGATCATCTGAAGCTTTTAAATGGTTTAATAGTTAATTAAAAGTGAATCAGTTTATCTCATTAAAGATAAACGGACGTAAACATGAGTCTCTGAGGACTGATGCAGGTTTAATCGGATGTTTTCCCTTTTTTATAAAACAATAAATAAACTAATAAAGTTCAGATAATTCACATTTAGTTGTACTTACTGTCTTCAACAACCAGTTTAGTTCCTTCCCCAAAAATGACCTTCCTGCTTCCCGTCCCAGTCACACAGACGTTCATCTCCTCACTAAAACCAGACGACTCCAGAGTGGAAACATTTCTACAATAAGCTGTAAAATACTGGTTTATTTTATCATAATTACCAGAATATCTGCTTTAGTTTAACTGGATTTGGTACATTTTGGAGTCTTGGAGTAATTTTCAACATTCGTAAGGTTAACGAACGATTCATTAAATTAATCTGATGTTAAACATTAATTCATCGTATTAAATGTAAATAAACACGAAAGAGAAATAAATAAATCTCTGACTTAGATCCATTACCAGCAGATTTAATATCTACAACAATATTAATACGTTTCCAGCTTTAGATCCATTATAATAAACATAATTATACCAGTTTATAGATGATCTCTGTTAGATAACCCGTCCAGCTCATTCATCATAAAACCAGCTGATTTTCTGGTTTATTATCATTAAATCAACAAACCAGGACCTGGTGCAGCATCACAGACCTGGTCCATAACTACAGGACCTGGTCCATAACCTGGTCCAGGACCTGGTCCATAACTCCAGGACCTGGTCCTGGATCAGGTCCTGGACCAGGTTCTAATCGCTGCCTGTGTGTAATATGTGTTTCTTTTCTCTCTCAGAGGAAACTGTGGGGAGTAAAAACTAAATAAATCAATAAAAAAGCTCATGGATCAGATGAAGTTTTTACTCACTGGAGGCAACAATCAGCTCGGAGCCGGAGCCAAAGATTAGTTTCGTGTTTCCGAAGCTCGTCACACTCTGAAAAACTGGGCTACGTGAACTCCGAGCTGGACGAGTTGGAGATCATCTCCACTCGGTGGGTTTTTACAGGAATAATTTATACAGATTCTACATAAAACCTATACATTTTATTTGGCTTTTGTAGTTTTTCAGTTGATTTTAAGCAGATTCGTGAAGTTTTTAAAGTTTTAAAAAGTCCTGATACTCACTGGTTTCCACTGTGAGTCTCACTCCTTCCCCAAAAACTGTTTTCCATCCCGCTCCTCCAGAAGAAGTCACACAGCGTTTCCTCTCTGATCAATAACTGAAGTCACACAGCGTTTCCTCTCTGATCAATAACTGAAGTCACACAGCGTTTCCTCTCTGATCAATAACTGGACCATTGATCAAGTTCTAGTAAATAACACGTTTACACGTGAACGGTGTTAAATATGTAGTTCGTGATGTTGGAATTAGACTCGGTGGTGAATGTTAACAGAGAAAACTGGACCATAATCCCAGCTGGGTTGTCAGACTGGGTGGGAAGAATATTAATTAAATAGATCAATTATTTCTTCGTACTCACTTAATACGATGCTGAGTTCGGTTCCTCCTCCAAATACCAGTTTATAGTTTCCTGATCCAAAAGTCGCACCGTGGATCGGAGCTCAGCAACAACTACTACATTACAAAACACAGTTTACTTTAAATTTATGTGGTTTAGATGTTTATTTATCCGTAAGTTTGGTTCATAGTTATAGAAAACTTACGTAAATCTTAAAATGTTTATATTTATGTCGTTATCGGGGGAAAACAAAATAAAATTTAGCTTTCGCTTCTTTTTCTTTGGTTATAAATTCGTTTTATGAATACATTTTTACGTGAAATTTCATCAATAAAAATTAAAACAATGAAAATAAAAAAATCTGGATTTAGATTTCAGAGAAAAATGAATGACGGTCAGTTTTGTCCCCGAAGTAAAGACGAGTTTAGATGTAGCGTAGCTAGCCTCTCGAACACGACAACGTCTTTTAATATTAAATGTTTTTTAAATTTACACGCAAATAAGATAATTTATTGAAATAGGATTAAATAAATAAAATGACCTGATACTCACTGGTCTCTACGGTCACTTTCATCCCATTTCCAAACAAGATTTTCCAGTTAGATCCAGTCACACAGTCAGTGTGACTGGTACAAAAACTGCTCGTAGACGAGTTAAACGGTAAAACTGCAGGTTGAGTTTCCAGTTAAAAAATAGGTTTAAGAATTATTTTCACTTTAAAATCAACATAGTTCTGATATTTATACTAAAATAAGGAAACATGACATAAATCTGAGATTACAGTCAAACATGTCGAGATTATAAATAAACCAGCTTCATTTTTACTGGATTAACATTTGTTGTTTGTTTTTTTTAAAGGTTAATAAATTCTATTTAACATTAAATATTCATGTAAAAGGATGGTTTTTAATCCAATGTGACGATTTCAGATATTATTTACTCATTTTGTTATTTGATGTGAACTATTAGGACCGGTTGTAAACTTTTAGATCTTTACTACAGTTTTATATTAAATGTAAAATTAATCAAGAGCCAAAACATCTTGTATTAGTAGAGATGGAGTAAAAGATCGATATGAGTTTAACCGCAGAAAACAACTAAGTTCATCCTGATTTTACACTGTTTCTCTGTTGTTAAAACTCAATTTACATTTTTTATCTAGAAAAATAAAAATAAAATGTGTCTAAATTCACATTTAGTCCGGTTCTTGGTCCAGGATCGGAAACGTTATAGTCTGAAATATTCCCAGTGAAAGTTGGAAGATGTAGAAATGATTAAATCTGAATTAAGTAGAATTAAAATCTGCAACTTACTTGAAACAACAGTGAGTTTGGATCCTGGACCAAAGACCAGTTTAGTTGCAGATCCAGACACACACTGATAAACACAACTACACAAACTAACACACGGCTAACAAGCGGCTAACACACTGCTAACACGTCCTAAAGTCCGATAAATGTCCACGCAAACATACATGTATGTCGTTTATATTGTGTTTGCACAAACTAATCATATTAATCCTGGACTCCTTCAGGTAAATACAGGAATCACATGGTCTCCATATGAATAACATGTTTTATTTCTCGCATAAATAACCATAAACGTGTGTTATAGCTTCACCAGTAAGACTGATGGATACTCACTGGTCTCTACGGTCACTTTCATCCCATCTCCAAAGATGATTTTTAAGTTTCCAGTTCCAGTCACACAGTCAGTGTGACTGGTACAAAAACTGTTTAATGACAGAAAACTGCTCGTAGACGAGTTAAACGGTAAAACTGCAGGTTGAGTTTCCAGTTAAAAAATAGGTTTAAAGAATTATTTTCACTTTAAAATCAACATAGTTCTGATATTTATACTAAAATAAGGAAATATGATATAAATCTGAGATTAAAGTCAAACATGTCGAGATTATAAATCAGATATTTGTCTCATTATATCGACTGTGCAGGTGAAAATGACATTTTACTCACGAGATTCAACGACCAGCTTTATTCCCTCAGCAAAGCTTATTTTTCTGTTTCCAGCTGCAGTCACACATCATGTCTGCCCTCAGCAACATCCACAAACTCCAACAGCTTCATGTTTGCTTCTTTAAGGTTTCCAAGTTCTATTTAACATCAAATATCTCGTTAAAAGGAACTTTCTTTAAATTAAATGAACCAATTTCAGACGTTTTTAACATCATTTAGAGACAAACCGTCCCCACTAACACCGACTTCAGTATTTATCTCGCTTGTTTATCCACAATTTTATCTTTTATTCCCATAATAAAAACAAAAAGATGTGTCTAACCCACATTCAGTACTCACTGGTCTCTATGGTTAGACTGGTTCCTGATCCGAACACTAGTTTGTAGCTTCCAGTCACACCGTGGATCGGCTCTGAGCGATAACTACGGGACCAGGACCGCTTCAGAAACATCCACCTGAGACTCAAAACTCTTCAATAAAATAATTAAATAATAAAAACTCCTGGTTTTTCCTTCAGGTTTCTGTTCGGTTCAGACAGAAAATGTCAAATATTCTCATTGTCCTACAGAAGTGATTCAGGATTCATTTGTTTGGTCTCTGATCTCGATGCCTCGAGGACAGAATAACTTTAATCACATGTCGAAATATTATCCACGAAAGTATGAAAACGTAGAAACTATAAAGTCCTGACTGAAAGCCGGAGAAGTGTGGAAAACCTGAGCGATGCATCGACAACCATCAGTCTGAGTGAAATGATTCAACCTGGTGGATATTTACCATCATTTAAACGGTGAATTCGTGGGATTATTTGTTATTTTTGTGTGTTGGATACTCACTGCTCTCCACACGGAGCTTCATCCCATTCCCAAACAAGATTTTCCAGTTTCCAGATCCAGTCACACAGTCAGTGTGACCTGAACAAAAACCACCTACTCATGTTTATCAATCAGATTTAAGTCAGTTTACAATAAAACTGGTTTAAATTTTGTCTAAAATTATTTTTAAAAAATGTATTAGGTATTCAATCTGGAAAATGGAAGATTTTACATTATCTATCAGGAAAATTACTCCATAGTTTAACATGAAGACGATAGTAA
Organism: Atherinosoma microstoma; assembly: GCA_037177055.1. Taxonomy (NCBI): domain Eukaryota; kingdom Metazoa; phylum Chordata; class Actinopteri; order Atheriniformes; family Atherinidae; genus Atherinosoma; species Atherinosoma microstoma. The sequence goes on along the minus strand of JBBBVU010054003.1, from coordinate 4,042 downwards.
ATCTATAATTACAAAATAATCTTTGGTCTCTAGAAAATATGCAATATTAAGTTTATTTGAATATTTTAATTAATCTCATCAGTTCCAGTCAAATTCTGCTAAGGTGTCTTAAGAACTTTGTTAAAGTTTCAGCTCATCTTTTTGTTGAAGTGGTTTAAACTCGCCCAAACGTTTAGTCACGAATAAATTCTAACGGAGTCCGAAGAGCTGCGGGTTTAACTGGAATTAAAATTAAACCATGAATGAAACCGATAATCAGAGGAAAGAGCGGGATTATAAAGACAAGACAGAATCAATCCGACCTGTAAATTCATGACGGCCGTTATAATTTTAGACATTTGACTTCAGATTGAAATAAACCAGTTTTATAATCGTCTAAACGATGATTTACATCTGCATCGATACTCACTGGTTTCAACGATTAATCTGGTTCCACTTCCAATTCTGCTTTAATAAAAATAAAACTCTTCACGTATACTCGGTAAAAAGTGTTGATGAAATTTTTAATTTCAATTATTTTCTCTTCTACGGAACCTCTGCCGTAAACTAAACATCTCAGATGATGTGAAATGTTTAAAGGTTGAAAACTAACTTTCAGTTTTATCTGAGAGAAAAAAACAACATTTTTACCACATTTATGAAGTTTTAAAGTGTTTTTAGAAACTATGATGATCACCAGAACACATCCGATAATAAATCAGATAATAGTGAAGCTTTTAAATACTCACTGCTCTCTACGAATAACCTGGTTCCCGCTCCAAACACCAGTTTGTTGTTTCCAGTATATGTCACACTCTGACTCAGGTCACAACCATAACTTCATGCAACAACTTTAACTTCAAACTGATCCAAATACCATCAAACTACCAACTAATCCTCCAGTTTGGTGTAAATTACTGGATAAAATACATCAGGAACATTTTAACTGAATAAAAATTATTTTAGGTTTTATTCCAGGACCAAACCAGATCTGTTGTCCACCTGTCCGTCAACTCATCTGAGCCTAAACAGCTTTAATACAAAAAACATTTGACATCATATGAAACAATCTTTAAACTAATTATCTACCGCGGTGTTATTTCTATAATACAGAATTAAAGCATCGGGAGATTTTACAGAAATATTTAACTCCAGATGGACTTACTGGGTTCAACGTTCAGCCTGATTCCTGATCCAAAGCTCAGCTTGTAGGTTTGAGAATTCACACAGCATAAAACACCACAACATAAATGAAGCTGTGACGGCTTCACTTTAAACATTAAAGCACATCAAAATATAAAAAAATCCCAAAAACAGAATTATGTTAACAAGGAAATTAAGCTACAATTATAATTTATTTCCCTTTTAATTCACTGTTACATCTACGTTTATCTTTATATCTCAAATCTGACCGTTTAAAAGCAATGATGAGGATGTTTCTATGGAAACGGCTTCATATGAAATGACCATACCAGAAGAAAAAAAAAAACTTTCAATCAGAAATGTGAATCTAATTATTTTCTTTCTATGAGTGATGTCGTTTACAGGAACATTGAAGTCTAAATTTATTTTTACTGGTTGGTGTGAGTCTGTCTGCAGGTTTCTGATAAACAGAATTACATCATCTGCAAACAACTTGACCAACAGACCTGGTTGTTTCCATACTGGGAAACCCGGAGGAAAACTGGGATTAAATGAACTAAACTGGTACTTTGTGAAACTTTTTAAAAACTTTGAAAAGAGAAAATCATTTGTTTCCTTTCATGAAGTTCCTTCCGATTAAATAGATTCATTGTCTTGTTTTATTTATTCGCAATGACGCCTCTTTAAGGATATTTGATAATTCTGTTTCAATGCATGTTGATAGAAATTTATTAACGAAATTCAGAAAGAAGTGGCTCATTTCTGTGTTTATAAAACATTTAGTTTAAAATCTTTGAGAAAAATAAACAAATAAAACTTTGCCTTCATTCTTTTTCTCCTTTGTTTTCTCAGTTAAAATGAACAGATTTTCTGGTTTAATCTTATTTTCTTTCATTGACAGAAGAGTTAAATTTCAATGATGCCACTGTTGAAATCTTTAATTAGAAAATTTAACTTTAACCTTTTGTGTTAAAAAAAAAGATGAATTATGTTTAACTAACTTTTCCAAGAGAATGAAGAGAATTGTACTTACTGGAATAAACGTGTAGTTTAGTGCCTTGTCCAAAAATCAGCTTGTTAACATTCACACAGAGTAACGTACCAGCACAAAAAACCCGACTTCAGCGAACACAACTCTGACGTTACAAACTTCTACCAACGTTCAGAAACCAGAGACGAAATAAGAAATGCTGATTCTGGTCAGTTCGGGCATGTAAGGTTCTACGCTTTAATCCGATTTAGTAACGATTTAACGAACGTGCAGTTTAATCTGCTTCTTCTGTTGTTACTGAAGAACTTTGTTAAAGTTTCAGCTCATTTTTTTGTTGAAGTGGTTTAAACTCGCCCAAACGTTCAGTCACGAATAAATTCAAACGGACTCCGAAGAGCTGCGGGTTTAACAGGAATTAATCAGAGGAATGAACGGGATTATAAAGACAAGACAGAATCAATCCGACCTGTAAATTCATGACGGCCGTTTTAATTTTAGACATTTGACTTCAGATTGAAGTAAACCAGTTTTATAATCGTCTAAACGATGATTTACGTCTGCATCGATACTCACTGGTTTCAACGATTAACCTGGTTCCACTTCCAAACACGAGCTTATATCCTCCGACAGCATTCACACAACATGAAGCATCACAACACAAACTCAGCAGAGAAAACCAAACCGAACTCCAATAACAGAAAATAATCTGAAATTCTGACTTCTACAACCTGTTTACACACAATTAATCTACCTTTCTATGTTTATTAAACCCAAACAGAAACATTTATCTGCTTTATTTATCTCGGGCAAGTAACATATTCCACTGAAACGCTGTAAAATGTTATTTTATAAATGCTGAATTATATTAAATGTATGTTTTACTCACTCGGTTCAATTTTTAATCTAGTTCCACTTCCGAAGAAAATCTTTCTTACTGCGCCAGCATTCACACAACATGAAGCTCCACGACACAAACTCAGCGCATTAGTTAGTTGTTGTAGAGCAGTGTGACATGAAAGTGATGTTTTTAAACTGGATTAATAATTAATATAAACACTTACTGGGTTCAATGGTTAAACTGGTTCCACCTCCGAAGAAGAGTTTATATTGGTTTCCTCCGCCGGTCACACAGCACGAAGCTACGTCACATAAACTCAACTACATATTATTACTACGTTCAAACTTTTACCAGATTAAACGAGTCAATGTTTTACAGGGAAATGACTGATTAATAAGTCATTACTAAGATTTATTATTTATGACTTTTTATTGATTCTACCTGAAAGAAAGTGATTTACATGTACTGATAATTATTATAATTTATTTATTTAGTTGTTGTAAAGCAGTGTGACATGAAAGTGATGTTTAATTTAAACATTATTGATCAATAATTTAACTAATTCAATACTTCAAATGGTTTAACTTCCAAACTTTAATCACGTTTATTATCATCAAAACATTCAATTATGTTTAAACTTTTATGTCTAGGACATAGTTGACCTTTTTAAACTGGATTAATAATTAATATAAACACTTACTGGGTTCAATGGTTAAACTGGTTCCAGTTCCAAAGAAGAGTTTGTATTGAGCTGCTCCAGTAGTCACACAGCACGAAGCTACCGCACACAAACCCAGATGTTTCGGAAACTTCCAGCAAGTTTAACCCAGTCTGGAAATAATTCTAATTCCACGCAGTCACCAGTTAAATGATTCATCTCCCATCATGAAGAATAAATAATAAAATGTGCACGTTTGTATTTCTATCAGCTCAAATCGGACGTTTCTATGTTATTGATAATGAATCAAATATAACGACCTAATGAACCGATAACAGATTCCTGGTGTTTATCAGCACTTACTGGGTTCAATGGTTAAACTGGTTCCAGGTCCAAACCACATCTTAGTCCCAGTATTCACACAATGTGAAGC
>JBBBVU010053807.1:0-11767 GCA_037177055.1 Atherinosoma microstoma | reverse complement strand
TAGACCCAGACCACTTCCATATGTGGTCCTAGATGGATCCATAGACCCAGACCGCTTCCATATATGGTCCTAGATGGGGAACATAGACCCAGACCGCTTCTATATGTGGTGTTACGCCCTGTCTAGGGGGTGGAGCGCAACATAACAAAGTTACTCGTCCCGGCCCTCAATCAAAGTCAAACAACCCTAACAACTAAACATTTATTTACAATAAATAATATTCAAATAATAATCAACAACAGATCAATGAATAAACCTGTGAAGTGAGATCGTCAGGGTGAACCGAGGCCAAAACAACAAACAAAACAACTAACCCAACCAAGAGAGAGTTAACTGAACCCTGTATGAAAGGAAACAAAGAAAACACATGTACTAACTCTAACTCCCTACGTCACATAAACAGGAGAAAACACACAGAGAAAAAGGCAGTTCACCCGACAACTTACAGCTTCTACAAATGCTGTTTTTACACGGGGCACGAAATATACTCACACAGAGTCACTCATTGGCCTTCAGACCAAAACACACATGAGAACCTGGGTTTTCAACCTGCAGGTGTTAGCAGGGACCAATCGGGAGGTGACTGGTGGTCAGCAGGAGCCAATCAGGGGACGCCACACACCTTGGAACAGCCAACTGCTTTTGGACTTGTAGATCCTCCCAAAGATCCTATGTGAGAATGGATGACTCACCCAGAAAAAATATTAGACCAAACCAAAATAAGATGCATGTAAGAAACCAAAATGTAAGAAACTAAAATAAACACGGCTAGGGCCGTAACAGGCCTTATATGATGTAGACAGTTAGCTCCTCAGGTACTAGCGCTCCTCACTGACCAGGCCGACTTACTGAAAGTGCTCCTGCACAGAGGAATGAGACAGTCACCTCTGACAGAGCCTCGAGTGACACGCTCAGAGCTGTTTCTTTGGCTAATGAACTCTGCCAGAGGATCTGGAACCAAATCATGCAGTACTTTATAAATCAAATTTAAATCTGCAAATATGTGAAGACTTTCCCAGTTCAAAAGACTGCACAGTGATGATAGTGCCGAAGTTTTTTATCCATAACTTTAATTGCTTGTTTGTACAAAACTTCCAATGTTTTTTTTGCACTCCGACCAGCCTGGGACCAACTGGTTAGGCAGTAGTTGAAGTGACTAAGAATCACTGAATGCAAGTACAATTTTTGCGGCTTCAGTTGACATTTCATTTCGAATTACACGAAAATTTGCAAGGTTTAATTTGATTTTTTTACACAATTTGTCAATATGGGCTTTAAAGGAAAGCTGTGAATCTATTAACCCAAGATATTTGTAATGGATGATAATTTGTGTTTTTTCTCCATTAACATGTATGTCAGGGTCAGGAGATACTTTGTTTTAGTGAAATACATGCCTACAGTTTTAGAAACGTTTAGCTGTAGACAGCACTCCTGCAACCAAGTTGTGACACAGGACATTGTTTTAGTGAGTTTAGCGGCAACAGTATCTTTGGAGCGACCATGAACAAAGAAAACCGTGTCGTCTGCATTAAGCATTCAGCTTCAGGACAAACAGTGGGCAAATCGTTGATATAAAGACTGAATAAAAGGGGGCCTAATATTGATCCCTGAAGGACTCCGGAGGTTAGTCTCAGAGAATCAGATCTGCAGTCGTTAACTGATACAGATTGTGATCGATCATGCAGGTATGATTCAATCCAGCTCACAGTAAATATCATTATGTATTATATATGGTATAGAGACACGGAGGTGGACGCGGTCAAACCATTAGAGGTAGAGTCTGTAGCTGAGGACAAGGTCCGGATATAAAATGTTACTAAAGAAGAAAGTAATTGAAAAGATGCCTGTCTAGGAGGACTATAGTTAGTATTCAAGTCCAAAATTCAGTCCGAGGTGGTCCTTTACAGCTCTCCGCCTCCTGTAGAATGTAGTTCAGCAATTGACAGAAACAACTCGTCACGGAAGGTTTAGGAACTAGTTAGCATTAGCAGCTTCCACCAACTAAAAGGGCCTGGACTCGTACATGTGTGCAATCAATGAGTAATTTATTTTCATAAAATGACCCTTTTACCACATTATATATATTGTGTAAAAAACATTTTTCTTAACGAGATTAAAAAAATATCAGGTATAGTTCCTTTAAAGGATGGCTGCACCAGATTTAGCATTATGCTCATTTCTATCTGCAGACGCTAACAAACATGTACAGAAGCAGATAAAATATTATCACATTAGTGCAAGTATAGAACACAATATAAATACAACTGGCTTGTAATACAATACAGTAGAAGATTATTTAAAGTACCAAAACCGTTTATTCTACAACAGGGGATGTTATTAGAAAGTTCATACCTCTGATAGCTAGAAGATGTTACCTACAGGGGTAGCATCTGATAGCCTGTTTGGTACCTTTAAGGCAGACATGACTGGTTGATGAAGAGCCAATCTTTGACGGTGCGTGAGAAACTGGAATAATCTGAAATCTTCTTTAGATTGTCCGGGAGTCTATTCCATTCTTTGGTAGCTTTGTGGGAGAAAGCAAACATTGCAGTCACCGCTGGATGCAGACATTAATGTTCTGCTCAATAATTCAGAGCGAGGCTGAATATACGTCTTTAATGACGGGGTACTGGCTGCTATATCTGTTGTTCATCATCCTCATAGTTGTTGTAATTTATGAAATAAATCTCAATGTGATCCGTTTGACTCACTTAAAGTGCACAGACTTAATGAAATTAGGGGGAATGTTCATTTTTACATTATTATTCATGTTTTAATTGAAAACACGATAAAATGATAATGGCCCAATTTCCAGGGATCAGTACCAAACAAAATAACCTCCTGAGTCTGGAGCTCAGATAAACACTTCAGTATGACTGATTATGACTTTGATTCACTTTCAATAAATCATGTAGACCAGGGCCATGAGGGCCACAGCCCTGCAAGTTTTCAATGTTTCCTACCCCAACAGGCCTGACTCTAATTCAATGGCTCCAACAGCCTATAAAGTTCTGCACAATAACTCATTAAGCTGAGTCAGGTGACTAAAATAGACCGACTCACAAATCTGAGTACTAAAATCCATCAATCTTTATTTCTAATGCACATTTTCACATGGCAACACAAAGTGCTTTCCCTTCAAACAATGAAAATCCCTCTTTACACATCCAGCTTCCCCAGACCTTAAACCCACTATTCACACACACACACACACACGTTCTCTAAAAGCGTTAAAACTCACCTGCTGCCGTGACCCTTCCTCTCCACCTTCCTCATCATCCTATCTCTGAACTGCAGCTTTGATTCTGTCACCTGATAAAATAAAACATTGATGCATGAGAAGGAAACACGTTTATTGCTTACTGTCTGTTTTTATCACTGTTATTAATCATTTAGTAGCAGCTGAGAAAATAATTCCTTTGTGACTTTAATGTTTGTGTTGACTCACTCTAAAATACATCCTGAAGTCCTTTCTTCTGAACTTCTGACTGAAGACACGACCACCGTGAGTGACAGCTAGTAATCACGTTAGCATGAAACAAAAGGCAGAGCCAATCAGAACCGGTGAAATGAGATATAAGGCGGGACTTAGCAGTAATATTGTTCTGCAGATGAACTGAAGAGGATAAATCTCTCAGATGTTTGGAGGTAGAAAGGGACAAGTCCTCACCCAGTTCTACGCCCATGCACCCATCCTCCTCCGTTAAGTCAAAACATCCACTGTGATCCACGGCTGATTGTTGACTCAGAGCTGCAGTTATGCGACTTAGGTCATGCCACTTTGGTGATGCCGCTTAAGCGATGTGACTTAGGTCATGCCACTTAGGTGATGCCGCGGTGCGACTTAGGTGATGCCGCGATGCGACTTAGGTCATGCCACTTAGATGATGCTGCCTAGGCGATGCGACTTAGGTCATGCCACTTAGGCGATGCGACTTAGGTCATGCCACTTAGGTTATGCCGATAACAAATGATATTTTCATCGTTTTTTTCTTTCTTTCTTTATTCACTTTTGTTGTTTACTTTTGTTTTTAATTTTTCTTAATGCTTTCTGCACTCTGCTGTAATGTTTGTAATGATTGTATGTAAAGCACCTTGAATTGTCCTGTAGGCTACATTAAATGTGCTATACAAATAAACTTGCCTTGCCTTGCCTTTTTACGGGATAATGAAAAGCATTGGACGTATTCTGGCTCCACAACCACACGGAAGTGCCATCAGTCTCAGCTGGACCCTCTGATCAACCTGCTCGATGACTCATGATTAAATAAAACTGCTCTCCTTTTAATTTGTAGAGATTTTGGATATTTCAGTTAAAAAAGGAGGAACAGGCTTGTTTATTAAAGAAGGATTCAAAAATACAGAGTGTCTTCAGGATGATGATAAAGTGTAATGAAATCATGTTAATGCTTCCCAGAAAAAACATGAATAAGTGGGCGAAGGACTGGGACTTCTGGTTTAGCATGAGAGAGTGAGTTACGCCCATATGCTTCTCATCACCCAGTTTGTAGAAAATGCAGATATTTGACCCACACTGCCCCGTTCAAGTTAGAAAACAACATGGCCCCATGTAGAGACCTGCACGGTACGGGATTCTCAATGCCCTTCCCACCCGCTCCCGAAGCCTCCCTGCGCTTCCCCCACTTCCCAAAACATCAATCATCATTAATCTGATCAGACTGTAGAAAAAGATCTTCTTCATCTGCTTCTCTGTCTCACGCTGTTGTCTGGGAGTCATTTGGGATGTGTTCGGGAGGCGGGACCCGGCGTGTTTTGGTCTGACAGCCCGCTCCCGCCCGAGGCTGTATGAATCCCACCCGATCCCGCAAGATTTGTGACAGGTCTCGCGGGAATTCCCGCCCGTTGCAGGTGTCTGTAGCACCATGCCACCGATATATACTTTAGCCCAGGTTCTGGGAGGCGACTTGGCCCCCACCTTACAAGACTCATGGTTGTGAAGTTCCTCTACAACCATAAAAAAAAAAGAGTGCTTCAGGACAAACTCGGCGACTGCGAGGAAGGAAACAACTTTTATTGGACTTCAGCTCCTTTAAATGATGCAAGCAACATTCAGTCATGTGAAGCATCGTCTGCACCACAAAGGAGTTCAATTCTGCTTTATGTACTCCGACAGGAAGACTACCTCCCTTCAACACTGCAAATGGAAAGCAAAATTGACCAGCAACCGTGTGAAGATGATACTGTCTTTATTAAGGCTGCTGGTTGTTGACTGACAGATGTAATTATACCTGCGCTGAACTCTTTCTGCTCCACTTGGTTCCCTGGACAGATCTTTACTTATGTTGTTTCTTATTCAGTCATTGCAGCATCTTTACATCATGCTCAGAACTCACTAACCTGTTATATTCTTTTCTGTTTCCTCCATTTTACCTCTGCTGTTTTCAAACTTAATCTTTAAGTTGGTAAAATAGTAATAACACTAGGAGCTTAGTTGTTTTCTAGTATATGTATGGCTGATGATGGTATATATGTAAATGATCCACTTTAGTGGACATCACTGACTCATCCAACACTATACTCACTAAAACTAATATTATATTCAAAAGTTTGGAGACACTTTGCCATTACATTTAATAGGAGGGTGTCCAAACTTTTGACAAGTTGTGTACGTGATAACGTTTGGTTAAATATTGTGATTTTAGCCAACAGTTTAATATTTTGACTTAACTTCTATTTTTAGCTTTGTGAGAGGGTTCATCCAAACACTTTATAATCATTTTATATATGTAAGTGTTAAACAAGTCGGACCCGTGCATTACACGGTTTTAATGCACAACGCAGAGTCTAGAACACCACGACACGTAGCGATGTGAAGAGCATAAAAACTGTGCAATGCACGGGTCCAAGTTGTTTAATCCGCTTATACCATGGTCCCATACAGTAAACATTTAATAACAAAGGTTTATTTCTTGCAAAACTTGCTAAATATGCTAAGTATAGGAACTATTTTATGTTAGCCTCAATGTATTTTTTATGCTGAACAACGGTTGTCCAGAGAATCCATGCTACAGTGCGTTTCTCTCAGTCACCAGTCAAAAGCCAGCTGATCTGAACCAGGTGGAACCATACTGAAATCCAGACAAGTAAATTTATTGTTCATAAATTTAACAGAGACATATTTTACAACTCCCACAGGATAACATTTAATAACAGATGTGCTTCTGTGTCTTTTTGGTCATGAAATGTGGCAAAACATACATATTTCCCTGTGGACAAATAAAATAACTCCATTGATTTTTACGACTTACACAGCCAGCAGTCCTTGATGAAGACAGCATGTTTTCAAGGTGCCTGTCCATGGAGCTCTTTCTCAAGTACATAATATAATCATGTACATAATCAGATTGTAATCTGATGGTCAAACTTCAAAAGATCCCAGTGAAATCCCAAAAACAGAAAATGTTGCCACAGTTCACAACTGGCTGAATTAAAGGATCAGTTTCACGTTGGCATCATGATGTTCTACACAGTTTGTTTCCTGCTGTCAACAATATATCCAGTTCTTCAGCATCAATCAGGTTCAGATTTCTTTTTGTCTCTTCGATCTAGTGTCGACATTCCCATTCGCATTAGACTGGATTTAGTGGAAGTTATTGAAAGCATCCTGCATCTGTGTTCAGGTAATTGTTTAATCCAGCTTGCATGGAAGTAGAGTATACAGCATATAAAACGTATTTTTGCATCAGGTGGGGTAAAGGGACGTGAATATTAGGACTGGGCGATACTGCAAATTTTGGTATCGATCCGATACCAAGTAAATCCAGGGCAAGTAACGAACGACAGAAGAGAGAAATTTATATCTGAGTATTTTTGTTTGTAAACAATATAAAACAACATAAATAATGATACAAAAATTTTAAAATAACCCTGTTATTCTCTTTTAGCTCGGACAATTGTTCGAGAAAAATAAAGTCAACAGTGTAAATTAGCTAAACGAAAGCAAAACCTACAATTCATTTGGCTCTCATTCATATTCCTCGTCTTTTTGACCCCAAAGTCCTCACAAGAAAAGTATCTATCTCATCACGCTGGTATCAATCGATACCGATACTAGCCTTGGTATCGATAGTATATATTTTTGGATCAATCTGCCCAGCCCTAGTGAATATGTGAATTTTGCAAGTTGACCATTATTTTAAGTGGATATTGTTAAGTGCCAGTACACCCCTTAATGACCTGCTGTCTGTCAAATCTGGGACAAAAACATGGGTGATATTTATAGATCTATCAAATCCAATCAAATCCAATCAAACTTTATTTATAAAGCGCTTTTCATGCGATCAGCAACACAAAGTGCTTTAAAAAATAAAAACAACTTTTGGACATAAAAACCTTCACATATTATATTAATAAAACACACTCACTACAATCTCCCTCTCACACAATTACACACGCACACACACACATGCAGAGAAAAGAAACCAACACATTTGCCTCCCCCTCTTTTCCCCTCCCATTCTAAATGTGAACTAAAATCCAAAGTTTCTGTCTCTTAACTGAATGTAATCAAATGAAAAATCTGGCCTGACGCTGCTGTGAGGAAACGATATCTTGGGGATCCCTCCACACCGGGGGCCAGCCCACCCATGACCACAGCAGGCGCTACCACAGGAGCCGGCCAGATCCAGGCAGGCCAGGGGCCACACCACAGCCATAAGGCTGTAGTGCGGGACCCCAGCCACCCAGAAACGGGCGATCACCGCGGCAACAATCCCGTAGGAAGAGCAAGCAAAGCCCCCGGCATGGTGGACCCCCCTGAGGAGAACACTGGAGAAAGTGTTAAAAAGTTAAAGCAAATACACTAAAATATTAAGATAAAATAAACCTAAAAACAATAAGAACAGATAATAAGAACAAAAAAATAAATAGGAATACACAGAACAGACTTTATAAAAAAAATTATGTGATAAAATCAAATGTTAAAATGAGTAAATAGATATATAAAAACTCAGTTAAAAGCTAAGCTAAAAAGGTCTTGAACGTCCTTTTAAAAACATCTATAGTCTCTGTGGCCCTGAGGCTCTCCAGGAGGCTGTTCCACAGACGAGGACCATGATAATGGAACGGGGCCTCGCCATTGGTTTTAGTTCTCAATTTTGGAATAACCAAGATGCCAGGGTCCACGAGGGCTCAGAATTTAAAAGTAAATCAGATAAATAAGAAGGCCCAAGACCTTTAAGACATTATAAAGCATTAAAAGGACCTTAAAATCAATCCTGAAATGCACGGGGAGCCAATGCAGCGATTTTAAAAGCGGTGTAATGTGTTGCCTCCCCATGGTCCTCGTCAGAATTTGTGCCGCTGAGTTCTGGAGGAACTATAAACTAGAAATACTCTCTTTAGGAAGACCAAAATAAAAGCATGCATCAGCATCTCCGTGCTGGCAAGAGAGAGAAAGGAGTGGATTCTGGCGATGTTTTTAAGATGATAAAAATCCTGTTTTTGTTATATTTCTAACATGTAGAATAAAATCCGGCTCAGAATCAAAAAGAACACCAGGATTTCTCACACACCGAGAAGGTTTAAAGTCCTGCAGTTTGCATGAAATGATCTCTCTCTCGTCTTCAGGACCGATGATTAGAACCTCCGTTTTGTCCTGGTTGAGCTGTAAGATGATAAAGCTGCGTATCATCAGCAGTATCATCCATCTACCCATCTACAGATCAATAGTTTTATTGTACAGAAATTAATAAAGAACAAAATCGAAATCAAATCCATGAGCCAAATTGGAGCCACTTTTCTTAAATTCAAGCCTCATGGACATAAAAATAATATTGTTTCTGATTACAACACCTCTTCCTCTGCACTAATCTGTTACAGCACAAATGTGTCGCAGTTGCAGATCCATTTTCCCTGTTAATATAGACATACTGTCTATACACCCAACAAGCTGCCTGGACAGGCTAGATAAATTTGACTGTTTTGTACATTTTAACACAAGTTCATTCCCACATTTGTGAAAGAAAAGCAAAACACTTTTTGGGAGAATCTGTGATTAAACCATCAAATCTGATAAAGGTGATTTAAATGCTGAACCACAGCAAAAGATGAACGGAAAATGTAATGAAGGAAAATATAATGAAGATGTTCTGTTTAGAATGAAGGTCACTGATATTAGACGTGTGCTTCTGGAAAGCATTAATAAGGAGAAGACAACTTCCATGACATATGTATTTAAAATGATATTGTGAATGGATGTTCTTGTCAGCTTAACAGCTGCAGTTTTGCTGCCACTTTTCTCTGTTTTCTTACCTGGTTCTTCCCGACCTTGTTCTCGCTCCTCTCATTTCCCTGTTTCATCTCTCTATCTTTGGACTGACAATCATACACAAATAGGTTTTATTCAACTACATGAAAAAAATTACATAAATATGAAAAATACTAGTAAGGATACTAATAGATAAAGTCCTCTTTTTGTACTGTCAACCAAAAGGCAAATAAACAAACAATGTCTTTTATATCTAATAAGAGATATAAACATTGATACACTGATTTTATTGATAGACAGATTTAATCTTACACTCTTCCCTGAACCTGGCTCTTTATGTCCGTGATGAGGCTGTCTGTCTGTCAGTACATCCAGTAAGTTAGCTATGTGATAGCACTTTGGCTTTAATATTAACACATTCACATGACCTATCAGCTAGCTTCTCTCACCCCAGTTCAACCAGTGGACAGTGGGACTGACCACCTGTAAAGAGTAACCTGAACTTAAATGCAGCAAACATGAGGACTGGTAATGATAATAATGTGTTGGTATTGAGACGTAGAAGCTAAGAATTGTGCCACATAGCCTGGTTTAAGCCAGGTACTTACATCACTACTGCTTATCAGCCACACAGGAAGGCAGCTCTGCGCAGAGAGGCTTGGAGCCCGAGTCGGGGAAAGGGGCCTGGATCGAGCCATTTTTGAGGGGGGGTATTATACCGAGAGAAACGCCTGCAGACCAGAGACACAGAGAGAAACTAAGTGACACGATGTTAAAGGCACTAGGTGCAGGATGAAGAAATGAGACTCACTAGTGACGCCACGGGCACGGCGGGTAATTGCAGCCACCAGCCAAGCCGGCACGGAGCGTGCACAAACTCTTCACAGACTGTCCATATTCACAGCACTGCACTGAATATTCGGCTGGCTGCCCGGCTTCTATCACATCTTTGTTTGGACTCATGAGATGCCGCTGATAAATTATTTTTCCTCTTAGTGCCACTTTTTTGTGGGCTTTCAGCGGTGCTGGGTCGTTGGCTGGAAGAATACATTACTACCCCCAACAGTAGTTGAATAAATAAGACTATGTTCTTCCTGTTGAGGACGCGCATGCAGCGTCAGTTGGCGTCACATCAGGAGGACTGCGCAGGAAATTCGGGCCCCGACTGGAGCGCATTATGCAACACACAGCCTGTTCAAAGCAATGGAGAGATACGTGGGTGTGCTTGTTCTTTCTGGTTTTTAACGCTTCATCACCAATTAGCATTAAAAACCTGGACATGCATGTGTATTCTTTTACAAATCCTGCCCCTAGTTCCTTTAACAGGCTGCTCGCACTCACACAGCCCTCTAATCAGTTTCTGGCAGACATTCACTTAAAGTACCGATACGCACTGAATGCTAGAAATAAGTCCCAATACCCTGAGGGGTACAATTGAAATGTGCCGGTACTGTGTACCGGTGCATACCGGCCTACTTAAAGCACGGAAGTTGACAGTGTCATGTGAATTAGTTTCAACAGCCTATCAGCGTTGAGATTAGAACAGCTTCACCAGGAATGGAAAACCAGTCACGGATTACAATCTAATGATAGTGTTTTGGAGATCCAGAAATCTAAAATTCAACATCTTTTGGATTTAGAGTGAGGACCAAGAAGAAGAAAGCAACAGTGTTGTCTGGACCTCCACCGCTCTTGGGTTCCTTTACTAAATCAGCCACGGTGTACGTTCAAAACAGCCATAGTGATGATATTCAGAAGTTGCAGTATGACACGGTGCACAAAGCTAAACTCAGCTGTAAAGTGATGCCGTGACCTGGAAGAAAAAACAGTGAAGTGTGGTTTATCAGCCTTGGGACGCCGCAAGGCAAAGACAGCTCAAGGAATGTATGTTAATAGACTGTATTCATGAAGCTCTTCTGTCGTTATGAGTCACGTATGAGGAATCAACCCACTGACCTTCTGGTAGATAGACAACTGCTCCTTGTTGCCAACTCAGTGACTTTGTCTCTATGTTTAGAGAGTTTTCAGACCCCTCTAGCGACTTTCTTTGGCACTAAATGAGACTTTTGGAGTCTGACGTGAAAGCAAGTACGGTTTGCTTTTCTCCCCGTCCCTCCCCCATCCAAAAGCGCTCACAAGGCTCGGTCCTGGCACAGCAGCACTACGAGCTGCAGTCAGAGCAGGAAACATTCACCTGTTCTCCATGTCCAGGCTGAGAATGAAACACGCAAAACTGCAAATGGCTGATCTTGCCTTGGTTTTCTTTATTTAAACAGTTAAAAGCATTTTAAAAAGTGTTATAAACTCCTAAATAATAAAAACTAAACTTAACAAAGAAATATTGACAGAAGAAAGTTATTCTTTGCTGTTGTTACGACCCAACTCTGCTAGGGTAAAGAGGTGCAACAAAGAGAACTGTGGACAGGTTTTATGGTGGAAATTACCAGGATTTTATTGTATTAAGTGGTGATTTAACAAATTAAACAAATGGTGGTAGATACAAGTGTTGGGGTTCACAAAGCTGCTCAAAACAACAAA